>JANHGC010577246.1:0-12624 GCA_027560395.1 Boaedon fuliginosus | reverse complement strand
CTTATAGACCCATCATGTTCCTATGGGATGTTTGTGTTGTGGAGGTATTGCCACAGTGAATACCTTTAGGTTTTTTAGGAAATCCATCTCTTTTGTTATGGCTTCCCACCATTTTAATTGTTCAGATTCTGGTAGTAGAAGCATTTCTTTAAAAAATGTTGGTGTTGTGGGTGTCTGATTTACTTGTACTATATTATTTATAATCATATCATTTGGGAAGATTACCTTGAGTAGTTCTTTTGGATTTTCTAATTGGCTGTTGTGGTTTATCATTTTCTTTGTGTTGTGTGGAGTTTTGTTGTGCTTCTGTGCTTTCTTGTATTGTGGGTGATATATCTGTGGTGTTTTGTTCTTGTGTAAGTACATATGAGTCATTTGAGTGCATTTTTGACCAGTTACTGTTTTCTATGAATGTGGCCAAATTGGATGTTGTAATGCTGTTGTTATTATTTATGAAGTGGTATGCTTTAGATCCTGTGCCGTAACCAATGAATTGTAGTTTTTTGGACATCTCATGCCCCTTCCTTCTTAGTGCTTTTGGTATATTGACATAAGCATAGCAGCCAAAACCACAAAAATGTGTGAGGTGTGGTTATTTGCCGTGAATCATAAAGTATGGAGTTTGATTAATAATTTTGTTCCAGGTTCTATTATCATGTAATTTTCATAGGCCACGGCTTTGGCCCAGAAACTAAGGGTTACATTTGCATCTTGCATGATGCTGCACATCATCATTTGGAGTGTTCCATTTTTTTCTTTCACAGATTCCATTCTGTTGGGGCATAAATGGAGAGGTTTTATAGTGTATAATGCCTTTGGAATCAAGCCAATTTTGGAATTGTGAAGATGTGAATTCAGCGCCACAATCAGAATGCACTTTAATGAAAGTCCTTGAGAAAAAGTTTGAGTATTATGAACTGCAACAGTGTTGGCATGTCCTAGGCGACAGTGTAATAGATGTGTGCAGTTATCATGAAGTGGTTCTCCAATGCGAACTTGTATTTTTTTATTTTTATTTTTTGCAGTGGAAATGGGATGAGAGTTGGTATGTGTTTGATTTGTTGATTGAGTGTTTTGTGTGTTGGTTTGTGTGTTGTATTGTGTGGATGTGATAATGGTGTTGATATTTGTAGAAGTGTGTATTAGTGTTGGTGTGCTACCTGTGTGGTGAGTGTTCTGGGTCCAGTTGGGATGATTGTCAGGATCAGGTTCAGTCACATTTGAGGATGCTTCTTTGTTTAATTCCATTGCTGTTAGCGAGTCTGGAAGTAAAAAAGGTAAACCATTTATTACAGAGATATTTTCAACAATGGTATTGTTATCTTTTCTTAGGATGTGGCCTTTGATTTCATCCATTACAACTTTAAAGCCTCGATTGCCTAATTTTGTGGTACTTAATAGGTTGTGACCAAAAGTTGGTGTGTATAAAGCTTAAGGGATATCCCCTAGTCCTTGAATAAAACAGACTCTTCACTGTTTACAATACCTGTGTTTCCATTTGCGACTGTGATGTGTTGTGTAGTAGATGTTTATCATTGTGGCATGGTGAATAGACCCAGGGTCTACCATTCAGAGGTGTGATGTGTTGTAGTGGTGTTGTTGCATATGTGAATACATGCCAAAGGCAGCAGAATCGTTGTTGTCATTGGTGATGCACAGGGATGGGTTTCTCCCAGTTCACTGGTTACCCGATTTGTGGACGTGCTTCCCGATTGGCTGTCAAAAGCGTGCTGCGCAGGATCGCCTTCAAAATCTTTGTGGCATTCTGAAAACACTCTGGATCCAACAGCTGTGCAGCGGTTATCGGGATGTTGTAGTGATGTGATGGACAATTTTACCAATTATGAGTGTTGGGTTTGCAGGTATTGCAATGTAAGTGGTTGGGGGATGTGGTGTGATAATTGTGGGGTTTGTAATTTTGGTGTTTGTCATGTTGTTGAAATTTTCTTTTAGGTATGTGTTCTTGTGATGTAATCTCTTCTGTGTTCTTCATCTATCAGTTTGGATTTAACCTCTGTTACATTAAATAGGTGTGGTGCAGACCAGCCAGAAATTTTCTTTATAGAATTAAATATAATGCCAATCATGGCTGTTTCAGGTACTAGGTGATTTCTTTGTATTAGTTACTTTCTCATAGATTCTAATTGAAATAGGTGTTTGGCCATAGAAGTGCCAGATTGATAGAAGGTACTATAGAATTTTCCAGCTAGTGTGACAGTGTAGGCTAAAGATGGCTTATTATAATGGTTTTGTAGATATATCCATATATCATGAGCATTAAGACCTGTGGGTATAGAATTAATAATCTCAGATTCTAAAGTCATCATTAAAGTATTTATTTATTTATTTATTTATTTATTTATTTATTTATTTATTTATTTGAATTTATACCCCATCTCAAAGTAGCGTAAACACTTTTATGTAAGCAAGTTAGTGCAGGGGACCAAGGTTGTTTGGGAGGATTTTCAATGATGAAAGAAATACCTTCTCATAAGAAATGTAGAAAGGTTTACTGTTCCCAAATTTCAAAATTATTTCCTGATGTGTGAAGCTTTTTAAAATTTGGGGAGAGGGAAAGAGGGCCATGTTGTCTAAAATGCTGAATAGCATTTTCAATTTCAAAAGAATTATTTACAATGGGGGGTATGGGAAAAGAGAGGGAGGGTTCAAGGGTAAGGTTATCACAATTATCATGGTTTTTTAGAAATATAAAAGTTACTATTTTCAGGAACACATTGAGGATCATCTTTGGAGGGTGCAGTCTTGGTAAAAGCAGGGTTCTGATGAAGTAGATCTTGATGAAGGTCAGGATTAGTGGTAAAAAATGGTGTGTTCAGAGGCATATTGAGAGCATTGTCAGAGTCTGAAGAGTTGATGGAAATCAGCAGGGCAGTGGCAGTGGCAACAGTGGAGGAAGGAAGAACAGCAATATTGGCGAAGGTGTGAAAAGTGGCTCAGTGCTTTGTTGAGGGTTTGCGTCATTGAGGAAGGTAGTGGTGGCTGCTATAGCAGTGTTGGCATTGTCATTTGCAATGATTGGAAGGATATAAGCAGAGAGGGCTAAAGCTGTGAAGGCTCTTTTTATAGCTGCAAGTTCATTTCGGTTTTCATTGATGTTGCCTATGGTTGCAACGGTGGCGGTATATAGCAGGAGATCGGCAGCAGTGGAAAAAATAGAAAAAGTATTAAAGTCTAAGATTGGAAAGTTCAGATTTGCCACTTATGGTGTATAGAGTTAAGATCAAGTTGCGGGTTGTCCTCCGTATTCGAGCTCAGATGAAGGGAAGTGGAGGCAGCCATGTTTGGGGCCGCATGGTCCAGGGTGGGGGCAGACATTTTGAATGCCTCGTGGTCATGGTAGGAGGTGGCCATGCTGGAGGCAGCATGGTCTAAGGTGGTGGTGGCTATTTTGGATTCAATAATACAATGAGAAAAAAAAGAAGTTAATTTAGGAGACTTCTGTGTTAATAAAGGTGGAATCTTTGAAAGTTGTGGAAGTTCTGGATTAGTATTAGTAGGCAAGTCAATAGGTTGCTGACTTACCAATGTAGGTTTCGTAGATAGATCATGCAGCATTCCCATGGTGAGCTAGGGAGTCAGTCTGGATTGTAAACGTCCCAACTTTTTTAAGGCTTCAGGTAGGTGTTCCTTGGGAGAGGCTTATGGGGGGGAAAAGAGTTTGTGGAGTTTTTGGAGTTTGAAGTTCTTCAATAGGTAAAGAAGGTAGGAATCGATGTGAAAAACAGTCATCTCTATGTGGATCAAAAATAGAATTGAGGAATGGGATATAAGGAGTAAAAGTTTTAGAGTCTTTAGTATTTTGAGGTAGGAAATCTTCTTTTGGAGTCAATTGTTGATTAGGAATATAAGAAAGTCTCTTTATGTCATCTATGAGTGATTGTTTCTTCTTGGTTAGGATGGAAGTAGTTTGCTCAAAATTGTCAATAAATTATGGATCAGAAATTGGTTGATCCATATTTTGATGAAAAATAAAGTCTATTTTGTTAAAATAAGTCACAGGCATGGGCTGAACAGCATCTCTCTGCTACCAGTTGTCAGTAAAATATATTAGATACAATGATCATGCCCAAGGTGGCTCAGTGATGAAGTAAGACTCAAGAATGAACTTTTCTATAATAACAATATGTACAAAAAGGATTCTCGATAAAGTTTCTGTAGTACTCTTTGATTGGTTGTCTCAATCACATGTCCGTAAGTCTCACATTTAACCCCTTCATTGCTTGACTTGTTTAACGTGTGAAAACAATATCCAACAAAGAATGTATGGAGGGGTGAAACAGTTTAATTGTTACTACTGAACCCTAATTATGTTAGATACCAAAATCTCTCTTGGTACTCAGTGATTTTGTTTGTTGACATTTCAATCAGGTAGTTTGGAAATGTAAGAAGCAGCAACTGGAAGATTACCTACTGCAAAGCATGAGAGAGGCAGAAGTTTAAAGACCAGTTGAGTTGAGGTGCAAAGAAGGAAAAGCTGAGATGAGTAGGGAAAAGACAATAGCTTCAATGGGTCAACATTTGCAATGCATGAATGAATAAAAGTGCACAGCTGTGGTCTTTAGATAGCTGACCTACAATGATCTGTGACTCTTTAAGTCCTGCCACTTTTTTGCAACCATGGACAATCTTTTACTCTTGTCATTAATTTGGGATGAGTTTCCAATGGTTCTTCTAGGATAAATATCAAATTATTTGTGAATGCTTGTAATTTATTTATTTTTATTTCCATACCTTTTATTTGTACATTTTGTCTAGTATTCCTGTTTAACATTTCCAATGCTAATATAAATAGGAATGGGGATAATGGACATCTTTTTCTTGTGCCTTTTTTATACTAAAATTCTCTGCAAAATCTCCATTGACTATTACTCTTTCTGTTTGTATGTCATCTTGATCGTGCCTATCAATTTCTCTGCAAAGTCCATACAATCTAGGTGTTGCATCATAAATTGCCAATTTACATTGTCAAATGCTTTCTGCATGTCTAATAAGATCAATGCCATTTGTTTTCCTGAATGTGTTTCATAATATTCCAACATATCTAAAATAAATTTTACATTGTTTTTTATTTGTTTTTTTGGTAGGAATCCATTTTGGTCTAGATGAATAAATTCATTTAGAAATCTTTTAAGGCTCTCTTCCATTATTGATGCAAATAGATTGTAATCCACATTTAGTAATGCTATTGGCCTATAGTTCTTTACTTGTGTCAAATCTGTTTCTTCATTTGGAATTAAGGTAATATTTGCTTCTATCCAAGTATTTGGTATTTTGGCCTCTAACAGTACCTCATTATAAACCTCTAATATTGACAGCCTTAAGGTATCTTGTAGATGCTTATATTTATTTATTTATTTATTTATTTATTTATTTATTTATTTATTTATTTATTTATTTATTTATTTAGATTTATACCCCATCTCTCTTCCCTAGTCAAGGGGAACTCAAGGTGGCTTACAACAATTTAAAATACAATGAATAATACAATATATTAAAATTAGTAAAATACAATCACACCCCGACCAATAATCATTCTTTCGGGGGGGGGCATCAGTTACAAGCTCGCCGACACAGCCAGGTCTTGGTGGCTATGCAGAAGGCTAACAAATAAGCGATGGGTCTAATCTCCATGAGTAGTTGGTTCCAAAGAACCGGTGCTTCCACAGAGAAGGCCTTAGCTCGGGGGCACGCCAGCCAACATTGATTAACTGACGGAACCCATAACAGGCTGACTCTGTGGGATCTAACTGAATGCTGGGAGGCATGCAGTGGCAGAAAGCGGTCTCAAAGGTACTCTGCTCCTAACCCATGAAGGGCTTTAAAAGTTGTCACTAGCACCTTAAATTGCACCTGAAAGACCACTGGGAGCCAGTGCAGGTCACAGAGGACATGTGTTATATGGGTGCACCAAGGTACACCCTTAATCACTCACATGGCTGCATTCTGGACCAGTTGAACTCTCCAAGTGCTCTTCAAGGGCAGCCCCATGTAGAGCGCATTACAGTAATCTAATCGAGAGGTGACAAGGGCATTAGCAACTGTAAGAAGAGCCTCCCAGTCCAGGAAGGGGCACAACTGATGTAACAGACGAACCTGTACATAGGCTCCCTTGGCCGTAGCTGTGAATCCAAGAGAACCCCTGACTTGTACACCTGTTCTGAGGAGAGCAATTTTTCTCCCCCCAACATAAATGATGGACAAACCACTGGACCATGTGGGGGCAGCATCCACAGCAACTTTTAAAAAATGCCTTTGGAAGTTATCTTTTTTTCCTTTTCCCCTGTCTTACTACTCTACAGTTGCATTAAAATCTCCTACAACACAGGAATTTTGATACTCCATTTCTAATATCTTTTTATGCAACTTTTGGTAAAATTCTTCTTGGTTATTATTTGGTGCATATATTGCTAAAAAAGTATCTGTTTTTGGTTCATTACTATTTCCACCATTAAAATCCTGCCTTCTTCATCACCATATATTTGTCTGGGGTTTATTGTTTCTTTTATGTATTCAGCTACCCCTCGTTTCTTTTGCTGCACTGATAAAAATATAACTTCCCGATTTTAGGCAATTCCAATTGTTTACCATGTTCTTTTTTCCATGAGTTTCTTACAGGCAAATTATACTGGTATCTGTTTTTAACTTTTGTAATCATATATTTTTTCTACTTTGTATGGGGGAATTCAATCTATTTATATTTATTGACCACATTTCACTTTCCCTCTCCATCTCCTTTACTTATATACAGGTTTTATTCTCCTACTTGTTCTTGTCTATCTCTGTTTTTTTGCCCATGATTCTTCATGTTCTGTTTTTTCTGTTTCAGTTTCTTCTCATCACATAATTCTCTCTTCTGCTGTTGATTCCTCCTGTCCTTTATCTTCCAGTACTCCTCTTGTTTATTTTCCTTCAGTTGCAGCAATATAGTTATAAAATTCTATTGCCTTATCTATCAAATCTAGTCTATATCTTTTGTCATCCCAATTGACTAAAACTCCCTCTGGGATAAGCCATCTAAAATTAACTTTTCTTTTGATTAGTTTAATAGTCAGGAATTGATATTGTTTCCTTATATCTCTAATCATACTATGGATCTATTTCCGAACCATGATTTCTTTCCCTCTATATTGTAATGGATTGTTGCTTACCCTTCTCAATATTTCATCTCTTGTGGACTTTTTCCCCACATGTTACTTCTCTAGGAAACTCGTGTCTCTTTGCATAGCTCGAGTTAATTCTAAATATTTCATCTATCTCCCTCCACCCAATCTCTTGTTTCCCTATCTCTTTAAATCCTGGCACTCTGTTGTAACCATGGACTATCTTTTAAAGGAGAACTGAGAAAGAGGAACTCTTACCTGCCAGGCTTCTACAATCTTTGATCGTGCTTGATCCCTGTCCGTTCGTATGTTCTGATGTGTCCTAATTGTATGAGCAGCATGCAAAGCTTGAGCCACAGCATAGACAGCATTGTAAATACTGTAACTATGACTAAGCATGCTGGTTTCAAAGAAGGGTGCAAGAAGGTCATCCAGTCTTTCCTCTCCGGTACATTCCTTATCTTCAGAAACATCATTATTTGGTACTGAGCAGCCAAAAGCCTGGTTCCAAAAATCTCTCGTGAAGCCATCTTGATTTGCCCCAGAAGGGGTGACAGCCTGTATGAATTGATGGAAACCTGGAAGTTCCTTTTTGCTAATTGAGAAGGAAATTGCTCCATGAAACTTTTGCATATCAAACTCACTTTGCAAGATATGTAATGTGAAATCATTCTGTGCCATCATGATCCACACTTTTCGTGTGTTAGGTTTTTCTGAGGTATCAAGACTTATTGAAGCAAGAAATGGAATAAATACTAGAGTAGAGACCAGCCTCATAAAGGCTACATTTTCTCCATGTATAATCACTGCATTTGCTGTTTTCTCTGTGAACAAAGTAACATGTCTCCTACCTAGTTCAATCAAGTCTAATCCTCCATAAAAATGGAAGTTTCTGTCAACCCTTTCAGTGAATTCAGAGCAGATTTTGTTTTGGGAGAGCATGGGTTCCATAATTTGGATGAAATATTCTCCATTTTGGTCATCTATAATGACAAATCCTATCCATTTCCATCCAAAGTACAGGAGGAGCTGGACTAAACCCTCGTACTGGAGATCTTCATTGGGGGCCATGCGATAAAAAGGGGGGAAACGTGATTCATCAGTCGCTACCAATTGAAATGAGCCATATGAAATCTAAAGGAAAGAAAGGAGGAGTAAGAGAAAGAGAGTGAAAATATTGATGAATACATTCTATTTCTATTGGTTTAAGCCACTTACAGCTTTAGAAAAATGGGTGTTTAATATTTTAATTTGGTTTAGAGATTTCCCCAAAAGTAAGATCTCCATTTTGATAGTTTTCTGACTATCTGAGCATCCATCCATCCGTCCATCCGCCCATCCATCCATCCATCCATCCATCCATCTGTCCATCATCTATCTGTATCTCTGTCTATCTACCTTCCTCTGCCTGCGTGCCTGCCTGCCTATCTGCCTATCTGTCTATCTGTCTATCTGTCTATCTGTCATCTCAGCCCTTTTTCATATAACTGACTGAATCAAGGGTTTTAATTGATCCTAGGTCAACACATTCCATATATTGTCCTCAACATTTTTAAATATTAAACAAGATTCAAATATGCTCTAAAAATCTTTATGTGGAGATTCATCATACAACTTTTGAAAGCAGCCATATATTGGCGTTAAACTTAGGTTACTCAAATTCTACACCTTACATTGCTTCTTTTTTGCCAAATTCTACATCTGATAAACCTGATAAATGTTCCTTAATGGGAAAATCAAGAGATTGTAATCTGTGTGATAGCGGTAATTCCACAATTGTACCCATCCTAATCTATGGCTCCAACCTGTGGAATCTTGAAAAGCTGCAAAATTTCTGCCATTCGTATGGATGTTTCTGGGCTCATCCCTCCGATGATTCCCATAATTTTCTTTTCAGTCCCACAAATATAGTTGGGGACAATTTTATGCAAGGTAAAAAGCAGGTCCAGAGTGGTACGATAGGTCATTAGTGCATCAGAGTAGCTGTCATAGATGTGGAATCCGAGAGTGATGTTGGGCAAGATGTGAGGATCCTTGTTGATCTCTTTCACGGCAAACACTAAAGCCAAGATGTGTTGGTAGAACTTTGTAATCACACTGTAAATAAAGTGACTTGTTTCAAAAGTGAATTATGCTATGCATTATGCTATTAAAGAGATATTCAGAGAGGAAAAATCAGAGGAAATATTTTTCAATTTTGCTTTTGTAGACTGCCCTTACATTGTGTATATTAGAGATATTGCTGAATTTTCACAATTTCTCTGTTAAAATTCAACATTCATATCTTTATATGAAGTAACTAATTGGACACTTGAAAAGATAGTTAAACCATAAAAATTCCTATTTCTTTCTGCCCTGGAAAGGGGAGCTTATTTTGATGGCAAAGTTCTATGCAAGCTTTAATCCACTGTAAACTTTCATTTAATCCATTAGAAAACATTTATTTTATAACAATGACAATCAGATCAAGGGCATACAGTGTTGTGAAAACTAAACAATTTGCTCTTTGGAATGAGACATAATGTTGTAAAGCAGTAAACATTAAATCTTCCCTAAGAACTAACCCAAAGCATTTGAGTTGTTACTGAGTAGGAAAATGTGGAATGGGTTGATTTTTTGCACAAGAATCTGAGCTGAGTGGACCTAATATATGAGTGCATATTACAGAAGATCTTATGATGAGGAATGTAAAGCTGAAGAACACAGTCATATATTTAGAAATTCACGTTTCCTTCCACAGTAAAGTGTTTCTGCTGTATGACTTTAAGAGAAGACCATGAGTAAAAGAACCCAAATTTCTACTATTGCTGTGAACTTTTGTGTTTGAGCTTTGGCTTGCTTTTTCAAAGATTGTAAGATGCTCTGTAAACTTTTTGAAATAGGATCTTGACTATATAATCAATACATGAAAAAAAATAGAGTCATGGTATTAACAACTAATGCCTCCCCATGGTTTTTGGAAATTATTCTGCAGTCAGTGTACTGGTTCTAATGGTCTAAGGTACAGAGTATAGAAAAATATATTTAATATATTATAGAGCCTTTAATTTTACGGAGAATTAGGGCTGGTGCTTTTCTCCAACTGGAAAGAAGTTTCAGTTGTCAGCTCAGTATCAGCTTGCCCTGGTCTATTGTCTTTTTAACTTAAATTAGAATATAGGATTTTGAATAAACATATTATTTCGATTTATTAAGCTGCTATTAAGGATATTCCAATCATGCATTGATCTTTTGTAACATGTTCACTGAACCTCTACATTTTACAGAAATTGAAGATTATATTAGATTAAAACCAGGTAAGAAAATGCTTTCTTACAATGGGATGTCAATGGTTTCCATAGAAGGATGACTGTTGAAACTAAATTTGGGGAACAAGTAATGGACTTGGGACAGCAATCCACCAATGAGAATTTCTCCCTCCTGGTACCATTCATGTGGAATTTTAAGGGCTTCATCTCCAGTGCAGTTTAGAGGTTGTACCTTTATGGCCGAGTGTAGAAGCAGTAATATGGCAATAATCCCTAACATTCTTATTCATTTGGCTTCTTCTTTATTGCTGTTGCAGATTCAAACTTATGCTCCAGACAGCAGAATAACTGCTATCTGCATTGAGATCCGACTTAAGAATTTGTCATGTCTCAATAAAGGATATACTTCCTTTTCTTAAGCCTCACTTGTGTTTCCATGCTCATAATGTGAAAGGACAGAGTTGCTCTTGATTCAAATATCTGTATTTGAAGCTCTTTCTTTGCTTGGCAATTTAAGAAAGCATCAGAAGATCTTGGTAATTACAATATTTTCTCTCGGTCCTCTAACTGCAAGGCTTTAGCAGAATTTCAATTGTCTTATAGAATTCCTCCAAGATGGTTATCCTCATATATCTTGCATGTATGGGACTATTGAACAAATTCCACTTATTCAAATATGAGAGAATCTATCAGCTGTGGAACTGATCAGCAGTCTAAACATTAGCACAAAATCCACATACACTACATATATGTGATAAGAACAAGACACAAATTCAAAATCCTGAGAACCCAATTTATGGCAGCAGTTGACTTTCTTATCCTGTGCTGGTTGTGGACCCTTCAACCAGTTTGAAGAATGGTCCTCAGTATGGAATGAGACATTGAAGATTTATATCTATTCTGGTATTTGCTTTTGATATTTCCTCCAGAAGCAGATGGAGAGCCACTGGAGGATTGATCTGTTACTTTAGTTAAAGTGTTTTTGATAACTAGAGAGAAGACAATTTGTTGTAGAAATGATGAAAAAAAACATGCTTGTGAAATGCCACGTAATTTTGGACTTGTGCTAGCAATTAAGTCTTTGGGGAACAAGTAATGGACTTGGGACAGCAATCCACCAATGAGAATTTCTCCCTCCTGGTACCATTCATGTGGAATTTTAAGGGCTTCATCTCCAGTGCAGTTTAGAGGTTGTACCTTTATGGCCGAGTGTAGAAGCAGTAATATGGCAATAGGAAAAGTAAACCTTTGTTCACACACACACACACACACAGACTTTTAAGTTCATTATCTTTAACCTATTGTGATTGCATAAATAAATAAATAAATAAATAAATAAATAAATAAATAAATAAATAAATATGGTTAAATATTGCATTCAATTATGAAAGCTATGTGGTGCCCCTTCATACATGTGAACTGCTGAACTTGCCCTTGTAAGAAAACATTTACAGGAAACTGAACTGACCCATAGGGGCAATAGGAAGAATACTCAGTATGGAACCTAGGCCCCATGAAATCAGACAGTTTCAATTCACTGACCATATCACAAAAGTAAAATGGCTAGGATGCTGACCTAGTAAGATGGAATGCTTAAGGTCACATGGATGACCCTAACATTTTCCAATGTCACCTGTAATTCCCACTGTGCCTGTCTTTTCATTTGTCTTCCCTTTACAATATATTGGGTCAAAGGGATATAAGCCCTGCTTTGCTTTTCCTCATAGGTGCTTAGCTTTATTGTGTGCCCAGAATATACCTTATTATTCTTTCTATATGTGTAAATAAAATAATGACATTTTCTAAAAATGATTTGATTGCTCTAAATGAGCTTACTATTAGCCACTAAATTATCCCATCTCTTTTTTTCTAGCAAAACCACAAGAAGGCAACAGTTGTAGATATACTGTCACATATAAATATATGCCTACACTGCCCCCAATATTTATTTATTTTATTTTATTTTTATTCAATTTATACCCCACCTCATTTCCCCTTTCAAGGGGAACTCGAGGTGGCTAACAACAATTTAAAAACAATCTATTACAGTTTAAAATCACAAATCCATCAACAACTTTCAGAAAAAGGGGAGGGGACATGTCAGTTCCAGGCCATCCGACATAGCCAGGTCATCATAGCCTTGCAGATAACCAACAAGGTGGGGGTGGTCCTAATCTCCACCAGGAGCTGGTTCCACAGGGTCGGGCATGCCAGAGATCATCCACTAGAGTGACCAATGCTGTTTCAGTGCTGTA
>JANHGC010577202.1:0-12631 GCA_027560395.1 Boaedon fuliginosus | reverse complement strand
TGTTTTCCCCATCCCCAAATCCCCCCCCCCCGCTTCCACTCACCTTCCCCTTCAGCCTGATGGGGGAGCTGCTGATGTTGAGGGCGAGGATGGTGTCCCTCCCTCCCACGTAGAGAGTCGCGCTGTCCGCACTCAGGAGGAACGTGTCGTAGTTGAGGATCCCCTCCTGGCGGAAGGCACCGACCTCGCGGCTGGGGTCCCCTGGAGGAGAAAAGCAGGCATCCTTGGAGCAGGGGGGCAAATGTGGGGGCCATCAACCCTCCCCCCTTCCCCCCGGAGGCAGCCTGCTTTGCGCAGCTCGGCCAGTTCGGGACATTTTGAGCAAGACCTCAGCGCCTGTATGACCTCTTGCAAAATCTGGGGCTCCTGGTTCCCCCCTTTTGGAGTGTCCCCCTTCATGCGGCTCCTGGTGTCTTGCTCAGCCAGATGTTAAAAAGCTGCCAAATTTGCCAGCAGTTTTGGGAGCAAAACACCAGGAAGTTCCACCAGCCAGTGAGTGGGAAGCAGACTGGTGGCTCCCAAGGTGAAAAACTGGAGCTCAGTCCCAGGCTTAGAAAGCTGCAAGCAGCCAAAAGAGAGCAGTGAAGAAAATGACCCCGCAAACTAAGGCCAAAACAGTGTGTGTGTTTGTGTGTGTAAGACACAACCAAGCCCTTCCTCCAAAGAAGTCCCCCCCAACCAGAGTAACAAAGAGGGATATCTCCTGTGTTTCTCTTGTAAGGTCAAACCTTTAAGATGGCTAAATGTCCCAGAATCCCCCAGCCGGCGCTGATGACCCAGAGACGGCCTTCCTGCCAGACCCTTCGACCTGCAGGAGCAGCAGCCCGAGATCGGAAGGGGGGGGCAGTCCTGGCCCAGAGAATCGCCCCGAGTCGGACTCATACTTTGAGTGTCCCGTCCACTGACTGACTGCCACAAAAAAGGCTCTAAAATACGGTGTTCGACTTACAACAGTTCGCTGAGTGACCGTTCAAAGTTACAACAGCACTGAAAAAAGTGACTTATGACCGCTTCCCTCACGTGTGACCCTGGCAGCATCCCCACGGTCACGTGATCAGAATCCAGACGCTTGGCAACCGACTCGTATTTATGACGGTCACAGTGCCTGGCGGAGGTCACGTGACCCCCCCCCCCTTTTCAACCTTCTGACAAGCAGAGTTCAATGGGGAAGCCACATTCACTTAACAACCATGTTCCTCACTGAACAACAATGGCAAGAAAGGTTGTAAAAAGGGGCAAAACTCACTTTACAAATGCCTCACTGAGCAACACAAATTTGGGGCAACTCAGGGGCTCCCTGCACTTCGGAATCGAGGCGGAGAATCCCCCCCACCCCAGATTTCCCTGGGCAGCAAACCGAGGAGGAGAGCTTGGTCCCCCCGCTTGCCCCCCTCCAGCCTGTCCCCCTCTGGCCAGAGGAAGGCGCAGAAGGGACCCTGCCCGCCTCTCGCCTTGAAGGGCAGGAAGCCAAGGAGGAGGGAAGGAGCGAATCGCCCCTTCACGGCTCCAGCCCAGGAAGGAAGCAGAAGCAGGGCCCGATTAAGCCTCGCAGGCCTGACAGGTCCTTTTAAAGCCAGGGAGCTCCTACAATGAATGGGCTGCCTCTCAACGGCAACTCAGCCTCCACTCCTCCCTTTTATCGCCTGCCCGCCCTTTGCAAGCTTCAGGGAAGGTGCCGGCAATTAACCCGCAGAGGGGCCCAGGGCGCCCCTCCTCTCCTTCTCCCCACCTGCCCAGGGACCCCGGGTGGTGCCAAAGCTGGCGGGCAGCAGGGCCAACCTTGGGCTGGCACCGAAGGGAGCTGGATTTGAACAATCCCCCGCAAGCGGCTGGATGAATTCATTTCCATTCTGACACAAGGAATCCACGACTGGGTGCAAAGCATGTTGTGCCACCGACCATCAGCGTGCGAGGCGGATTCTTCGCGTGAGATTTAATTTCTGCAAACGTTGCCTGGATTCTGAGTTTAAGCAGCAGTGATGCCAGTGGATGGCAGAGAGGCGACTCAGAGCCTCCCCCTTTACGGGCCTTTCTCCCTTATCTTGGAGGGCCACGATGACCTGCATGGGCTGGGGAGGGGGCCAGGAGAGGGGCCGGCAAGCGGGCCAGGCATCTGTGCCAGGAAAGATTTCACAGCAGACGGAGGGCACTTCTCCGTGGCACAAGGGAAAGATCCTCCCTCATGGGCTGGATGAGGGCAATGGGATAAGGGCTTCCAATGTCTGCCCCACAGTTAGGAGCCCTAGGGCAGGCAGAGAACCTTTGTGGACAGTTGGTTGGGGAACTCTGGGAGTTGAAGTCCACAAGTCTTAAAGTTGCCAAGGTCGGAAACCCCTGCTTTAGAGAGAGCAGTGTCATGTAGGAACAAGCTTAGGAGACTGGTGAAGAGCCAAGGGAGTAGGAGTTCCCCATTGGGGGAAGAGAGGCGGGATATAAATCAAATAAATAAATAAAAAATAAATAAATAAAGATAAGAGACAGCTGTGCCCACAGCTGCAAGTAAAGGCTAAGAAAGGGAACACACACACACACACACCCAAAGAACTCAGGATGCAAATGAGACGGTGGGAGATTTATCCTTTCAGACTTGCAAATTTCTGTTGATGTTGCCTTAGAATTAGCTAAGTAGAATTAGCTCCTCTGGTCATGTTTCCTCTCCGGCGTACTTGCAAGGCTGACAGACCCCACAGCAAGGGCTGCATATCCCCCTGGGGTCCCCTGGCATGTTGGCAAAACTGTATCTTCACGGTCTTTTGAAAGCACATCAAAGTGGGGCCAATTTGGTCTCTGCAGGGATGATATTCCACAGGGAGGGAGCCACCACCGAGAAGCCCTTCTTCTGGGTCCCTCCAGGGGGACCTCCTTAAGAGAGGAGACCTTCTACCTCCTTGCTCTGGTGGGCTGGGTGGATATAATGGGAAAATACGGTCCTTCAAGTACCCGGGCCTTGAGCCATGGAGGGCTTTGGGGGGGGGACAATCAGCATGCCACGTAAATGCTGAAAATATGGCAACAGCTGTTGAAAAATTGGGTCTCTGGTTCAAGAGTTGGCATGGAGGACTTGTGGCTCCTGTAACAAACCCTGTGAAGCTCTGATGCCTCCCCTGAAGAAGGAAATTCTGGGAGACGTGACGGTGTTGGCTGGGCACCCCAATTTCAATCGCTTCAGTGTGATTTTCCCCCACTTCATTTCCAGAAAAGGAAAGATCTGTCATTTTACAATCAAAGGAACACGCGGCAGGAGATGCTGCCGAGGAGGCCTTGCACACTTGAAAGGGGACTAAATATCCTGCTGGCCTTAAATACGTTTCCAGGCTTCCTGAGAGAAGCAGCAAATGCTAACTGGAGCCCAGGTGCCTTTCCTTCCATATTGCTGATTTTTGGCAGATTCTTTATCGAGTCACTCCAATCAGATGCGCCTGGATTAACAGAGGCTTAGCTACAGTTTACAAAACAACAACAAACATCCACATCAAAAAAGAGGTGGGTCAACATCAATCAATCAAAACAACCCACAGCTAATCAAAGCCACAACACGACAGGGATAAATTATAAGAGCGGTAATGAGAAACGAATAAAAGGAAATCCGAGCACGGCGGCAGAAGCTACCCCGAGGCAGGTGACTTCAGGAGGGGAGAACCTGCCCAGCCAAAGGCCCTTGGCGGGAGCCATTCCAGGAAGACACGGAGGCTCCCGGCCTCTCTCCCCCTCCTTTTCCTCAGCTGGGTAGGCACGATGTCCTCGACTTATAAACCAATCGTTTAGCGGCTGTTCAAAGAAGTGACTTATGACCAGTCCTCGCATTTATGACCACTGGAGCACATCCCGCGGCAGAGTCCCCCAACCTTTTGAGCTTTGCAGCTGGGAGGGAGGGGGAGGGGGCAGAGGGTATGACCTGGACACAGCTCCATTTGCACAAATCAAGTGCACGCACAGGCTGCTCGCGCGAGTGGGGATACGTGTGCACATGCACCCACTCGCCCGCCACTTCCGCAGCCCGGTTCTGAAAGGCTGAAGGCCACAGCCCAGGGTTGGGGGGCCTCCTCCTACAGTCTAACATGATCAGAATTTGGGCGCTTGGCAACCAGCAGGCCAGGATCATGGGATGCCCAACTGAGACCATCCCTCTCAAATTGTGACCGGAAAAGTCACTGGGGGAAGCTGCGTTCACTTAATCACCCCATGCTTCACTTAACAACGGCGGTGGTTTGCCTAACAGCCAAGGGAAACACTCTGCCTTAATTAGCAACGGAATTCTTGCTCCCAATTCTGCCCGTTATTTGTTATAATTAAATACGACATTCAACCTTCTGACAAGCTAAGTCAACAGGACAAGCCAGATTCACTTAACAACTGCAATGATTCGCTTAACAACAGGATCATAAAATCGGGCGGGACTCACTTGCTCAGCCTCAGAAATTCTGGGTCCCAACTCTGGTCCGTATTGAATCTTTACAATTCTATCTTATTCAATCTCTGTTCATTTTAATCAATTTTTAATGCTTTGTTTTATTTTTTTTGGTGAAAGTCACCCAGAGCCCCCCGACAATGAAATGGGCAGCATATAAATTTAATAAACAATAAACAAACAGCGTGGGCACCACCCCAGTTGTGCAAATAGCTTTGGCGACTGTGATGAGAGGTGGTGTAGCGTTCTCTGAACTGTGAAGGTGCGACCTGAGGGTGGGAAAGTGCCCCTCTCGGCACCCGGCCTCCCTGGGCCCCTTGGCCCCCTTTCCTGGCCCCCCGAGGGAGGACTCCCCCCGGGCACCGCCCTGCCCTGCGGCTCCTTACCTCTCTGAAAGGTCATCCTGGGCACCACACTGCTGCCCACACTGGCTGCAGCCATCAGCAAGCATCCCAGGAGGCAGGGGAACCGGCCAGGTCTCATGGCTGGTTAGCAGCTGGCCGTCACCAAGAAGGCTGAAGGAGACGGAAAGGGGCCGGTCTTGACTCGGCAGCTGTTAAGAAATGGAGAAGGAGGAAGAGGAGGAGAAAACGGATGTCAGAAGCGCCTCCTTTGGCAATCCCGGGCCTCCCTCTTGTCTGGAGCAGACGTGGCCGAGACAATCTGCTTGAACTGTTGGGCCACACTGCCCGGTCCTTCCTGGTGGCTTCTCGTGAGATTCTCTGGAGAAATGAGGAAGGAGAAGATGTCGGTTCAAGTTGAGGGCAGAGGCTTGAGCAGCAGAAGGTGGCAGGGGGCGACGTCTGCCGGAAGGCACCTCCGCACTCAGAAGCCAGCCGGCAAGGGGTGAGGGGGGCCCTGAGCCAGCCCTAGGGATGTGCAGGCTCCTTCTCAGGGGCATTCGGGGAAGGGGCTTTGCAAACCCTTATCTGCCTCACCAGATGGAAAACATCCATACAAGAACCACTGCATTCTTGTTTCAAGGGTGTTCAAGGGTTTTTTGGCCAAATGCTCGTGACGCCTGTCTCTCCTTCTCAAGTCTCTGAACATCCTTGGAACAAAACTTATTGCAACCAACTGATTTTTTACAGAAAAAAAGAGGAGAGGAATTTGGGATTACCAATTCCACACATTCTTAGAATAGGATAGGATAGAGCTGGAAAGGACCCTGGAGGTCCAGCCCTCTGCTCAAGCAGGAGAACCTATGCCATTTCAGATACGGGACTTCCACTGGTTCATTGTCCTCTCTGTTAGGAAGTTCCTCCTTAATTCCAGGTCGCTTCTCTCTCTGATGAGCTTCCATCCATTGTTCCTTCTACCCTCTGGGGCTTTGGAGAATAAGTTGACCCCCCACCCCGCTTTTTCCTCGCTTCTCATCCAAAAAGTGTCTTCAGCTGAAGGAGCTTCTTGGATGAGAAGAGAAACGTCTTCCAAGAAGCCGGTTGCCTCTTGGGAAAGCAACGGGAGGCTGACTTCACACTGGAAGCCGGTTGCATGAAGGCCTCTCTGATAAACAGAAAAAGCAGAAGTTGTTTTTAAAAAGGGGAGCACTCACAGATATCTGGAAATAGCCCAGGATGGCTTAACTCGAGTTGTGGCTCACAACAAACACAAACCACAGCAGAGGAGGCTTCCTGGGGACAGCAGGTGTTGAACGAAAGGAAAGTCAAGGAAACGCCCATCTCCTAGCAGAAGAGGGCAAAATGGTGGCAGCCAGCGGGAGGAGGCAGAGCGGCATCTGTCCGGCTGCACTGCATTGACTCAAGTCAGCCTGGCCAAAGGGGGTCACATCACAGAGAACGGAGGTAATTTTGGGGAATTCAGCCGAGTTCAGTGGAAGTCACAGAAGACCAGAGACCAGCAAGTTCCTTCCTCTCTCTCTAAAGGGGACCCAGGAAACTCCAGACTGGCATAAGGGGCACCGGTGCCTGGGAAAACCCGGAGGAAGATGCTCCGTCGGTGGGAGGGCTTAGAAAGGAAGGGGATTACCCCAGGCCGGCATGGGGTTGTCAAAAATAACATGTGCCACATTAATCTTGTTGCTTCCTTTGACGGTGATTAGATTTGCAAGGTGAAGGCATGTGGTGAAGATCGTGAACTTGGACTTCAGGAAGGCATTGGAGGAGGTTGACCAGGCCTCCTCCGTGCTAAGATGGGGCGAGGTGGGGTGGATGGTGCCACCAGTGATACGCAGTGGGGCTGAAGACCCATAGCGAGTGCAGGAAGGGCTCCCTAGATCTCTCTGAGCCATGGGCAGAAATGGAAAGACACCTCAATCCCCAGCACGGAAGAGCGGGTGGGAAAAGGGACGGAGCTAGCAGAGACGGCCCCCCTGATCGCTTCAGTTAGAAAGGAATAGATTCAGTTTTGCTTCTGCCTGGAAGCCGCTTCTGGACTTTGGGCTTGAGACAGAAAAAAACAAGAAAAGTCTTGACTTTGGGTTTTGCCGATTAAGGTAGTCTGTTTTTATAGAAACAGCCGGCCTTGTCAAGTTGGTAAACCTGTCCTAGTTGCCCACCTGGCTCTAAAGGAATGACTTAATTATGAATTTTGGATTTCCACCCACACCCCCAGGGACCAACACTGCCATAATTGCTATCGATTGCTCTTTTATAAAGCCGACTGCATGTCGTCAGTCGATCCCCACGGCTTGATCTCCGTCTGGCTGCCTCTCTGAAATTTATGGGCACAGAAACATCCCCGTCGTGAGTCTCAGAAGGATTCCGGTTGACACTCTGGCTTCCTCTTTCTCCTGCCTTTGCTTGCATTCTTGCAGTGGGCCCTTTTTCCCTGCCTCAGAGCAGGAAAGACACACCGCAGACCAAACTCGAGAAACGGCCAAGTTGTGCTAAGCATCACACGCTTTGCCATCCCACAGGCCGAGCCAGGCGCCCGTTCCCTCCCCGCTTGGCTGCTGCTGACACCGACCTCAGGCACACGGAGCGCATGACACGGGGGAGAAGGTGGCCATCCCCACTTCCTGGCCTAGCTGACACTTCAGCGCGCGTGGAAACGGCCACAGAAACCCCGCTGAAGAGTTGGCAGCCGGCGCTGAACCCCCTGCAGAACCAGGGGGGGCTCTAATTGCTCGGGCTGATTTCCAAAGAGGCACAAATGTTTGCACGGAAAAAAGCTGCTTTTTTCTGCCAGAGTTTGCCCACACGTGCAAAGCAATTCACAACGTGTTTGTAAAGGCCACATGTCTTTTGTGACCGTCATCCACTGTCAAGTTAGAAGACAATTCAAAAGTTCCAGAGCAGAAACTTCTGTGGCTTCTGATTCTGCAGAGGGGTCTCTCCAGCCAGCAAATACTTCAAGGGGGCGCAGTGGTTAGAATGCAGTACTGCAAGTTATTTCTGCCGACTGCCGACTGCCAGCAGTTGGGCAGTTCAATCCTGACCGGCCCATGGTTGACTCAGCCTTCCGTCCTTCCAAGGTGGGTAAAATGAGGACCCAGATTGTTAGGGGCAACAGGGGGGGCTCTGTAAACTGCTCAGAGGGGGCTGTAAAAGACCGTGAAGCAGTATATAAATCTAAGGACTATTGCTTTGCTGAATTTAGTGACAGGTGGTCCTTCACTTACCACCTTTTGTATAATGACTTAATGACTGTTCAAATTGGCTGGGGAAGTCAGGGAGTTGAAGTTCACGCATTTTAAAGCAGCCAGGGCTGGGGAACACTCATCTGGACTGATCCTCTTCCTTGGAGAGCTCCAGGCACCAGATCCGTTTCAAAGAAAGGGGTCTGGAGGCTAAAGCGAATGATGAGCGGTGGTGGGAACTGGGTATGTCTAGTCTAGCGAGGAGAAGGACCAAGGCTGACGTGATAGCAGCCTTCCAATATCTACGGACCTGCCACAAGGAAGAGAGGACCAAGCTATTCTCCAAAGCACCTGAGGGCAGGAGAGGAAAGAACGGATGGAAACTAATCGAGGAGAGAAGCAACCTGGAATTAAGGAGAAAGATTTTGACAATTAGAACAATTAACCAGTGGAATGGCTTCCCTCCAGACGTTGTGGGTGCTCCATCATTGGAGGCTTTCAAGAAGAGACTTATCCAGAATGGTATACTGTAGGGTCTCCTGCTTAAGCAGGGGGTTGGGCTAGAAGACCTCCAAGGTCCCTTCCGACACCGTTATTCCACATTCTCTATTCCAACGGCCATTTCCTGGCCCTGCATTCATGCCCATGACCCCTCTGCCTGTCCTGGGCCATTTGCTGATTCCTGGGGTCCTTCTCTCCCCACCTCCAGCAAAGCCTAAACCCAGAGACCTCGTCACTCCTGAAGTCGCTTTGGGCTGCACTGCTGACTTCCAACCCAGCGAGTCGGTGATGAGTTGACTGAGCAAGAAATCGTCTGGGCCTCCACTGCAGGGACGCACGTACCTCTCCGTGAGCCAGAAGGAGTCTCCCCAGCCGGCCCCTCCCTGGCGGATCCCTCTCTCAGGGGTGTTTCCTTGGCCTCCACCCTCGTGACCCTGCTCAAAATCCTCCGCATTAGCCAAGAAAGAGAGTTTTTTGCAGCCTGGCTGCTTCTGCCCGCTCAGAAATTCATCTTGTGATCTCCACTTTATTTGCAGCTCAAAGTTCCCCCCAGCAGCAGATCGAGAGCAGGCAGAGACCAGAGGCAGAAAACAGAACAGCAACTCCCACGATGCCCGAGCCAGACTTCCAAGGTGGCACCTGTGATCTTAAGAACATTGTTTCTCAATTTCGGCCGTTTTCAGATGTGGACCACTCCCAGAATTCCCCAACCAGAAAAGCCTGCTGAGGAATTCTGGGAGCTGAAGTCCACACCTCTGAAAATGGCTGAAATTGAGAAACATTGTTTTAAAGGCATCGGAATGTCTGTCTAAAGATGCTGAACGGGGACAAAACTGAGGTTTTAAGGTACCCCAAATCTTTATTCGAAGGAAATGAAGATGCACAAAATCCCCACCGCCCTTTCCAAGAACAGAGAGCCCAGCAGGTGTGTGTTTGTGTCTGGTTTGGCATCTCTGGAGCCCCAAACGGGGTGAGAGCTCAGCACGGAGACAGGTGGAAGCCAATTTCCCCATATTTTCCCGCCATCTGTTCAGCAAACACAGATGGACCGCCATGGCAGCATCTGAGAAAAGGCGCATGAGAAGGCGGGGGGCGTGCAAGCTAGGTTTGTGGCTGGCAGATGGCTAGGAAGAGAAGCCGAAGAAACAGATCCCCGGTGCAGAAGATCACGCCTGCTTTCCCCAGGAATCTGGGATCCGTTAAATGCTCCAGGTCTGCTCATGGTTCTAATTGCATTCTTCATAAAGGGGAAAAATCGGCCCGCCTGCAACTGTTTTTGCCGGCATGGAAACCTCAGGAATCACCACAAAGCCCGTCTCTGAGGAAATTCACTTCAGAATTGCTTATCTCAGTTCCCGAAGCGGCCCTCGCTCTGGGCAGAAAGGAACGGAAAAGGCCGGAAGCCAGCGACGCTGAGCACCAAACTTTAAAGACTTCACCACCAAGAGATCTCCTTCTTATGATATGCTATTAATACAAGTAGTCCTCCACTTACGATCACTCTTTCAGCAACTGTTTCAAGAGACAACGATGCCCAAAAAAGAGACCTATGACCCCTCAGGCGCATGGCCACCACCGCACACTTCACGATTCATGCACTGCGTTTATGACGGTTGCAGCATCCTGGGATCCTATAGCTGGCCACTTTGACCCCCTGGGGAGCTCCTGGGAAGCCAAGTTAATGGAGGAAGCTGGATTTGCTTAGTGACTCCTGTGATTCACTTAGCAACCCTAGTGATTTGCTTCACGACCATTGCAAAAAAGTCATAAAATTGAGCGCAACTCACTTAACGGCCACCTTGCTGGTCCCAATTGTTGGTTCCAAGTCAAGGACTGTGGGAATCATGCAACAAAGGACTATCTGGGTCCTACTTCTCTTTTTGCACGGTACCCTCAAGCCATTAAGGAAGTCCTTTGTGGAGGGGGGGCAGAGGGCTGTCTTTGACCACTATGTGGCCCACCACAGACCTCGGGTTATATACAGTATGAATCAAGTCAGTTGCTGTGATGAATTCGCTTGAAATTCTGCTCTCCTCAGCCATGGGGATCTGGGATCCGGGTGCTCTGGCCTCCAAGGAGGAGAAACAACAACCCCAAAGGTTTTGGGAGCCGTCACAAAAATCTCAAATTATCAATCATTCTGGGACACGAGAGACAGAAAAAAATGTTAAACTCAGAACTGGGCCTTTAAAGTGTGTTACTGACATCACTGTCTATAGAGCAATGCTCAACGCATGGAAGTAGATCGGAGGAGCTCCACTCTGAGCAGAAAAGGGCAAGTAGGACCTCAAAGGTAGAAAGGAGGTCTGGCGGGATCACTCACAGGATGCAAATATAACAACCGCGTTGCTCAAGGGGAACAGCTGCCACAGAATACAGGCCTTGGAAAGGATCTGGGAGGTCATCAGAAAGGGACAGGTTCAACTATCTGGTGTAAATACTCATTTTTGCCCAGAAATCCAAAATGAAGGAGTTTGGCCATGCGATGGACAACATGGTCTCTCTTCTCACCCACCCCGGCCCAGGAGAAGACGTGGCTGATGTCCTCTTAAGGCCTTCTTGCAAACCTGAAGCTTGAAGTCACAGTGACTTTAATTACTCCCCTTCAGAAAAAGGCCCCAAAGGCTAATCTCTCCCTCCCTTGAGCTCAGGAACAGGAAGAGGTGGATGAAGACAAGAATGGGAGAGGAGTAAGACGGTTCTGGCATGCGACAGGTCCTGATTTTAAGAGAAACTGAAACTGAGCTTCCTCGTCAAGGAGTATCTTGGACTTTCAACAAACAGGTTTACTCAACTCAGAGAAGCAACACCGAGGAGGCAGGGGAAGGGACAGGAATTCAAGACCAACAGACCTGACAAAGAAGGACTTGCTAAAAAGGGAACAGCAGAGACAAGTGAGAAAAAACAGAGGCCGGGAGACGGGCCAAGGTCGGATGGAGCTGCAGAAGGGATGAGGCCACCCAGGGATACCAGCGGGATCTCTTCTCATCTCTGCTCCAAAGGAAGACGATGGGCGTTTCTGGCTGGCCAGAGAAGGTGGCAAAATGCCGATGGGTAACAGAGAAATTAGGAATTGGGAGATGAGACAGAGGTGCTCCTCTCCAACAAAAGTAATTCCACCAGGAGACGGTGACAAGTCGGATGAAGGAGCTAACAGAAGTTTACCATCGAGAGCAACATGGCCAAGAAACGAATTTAAATCTCCAGGTCAGAAGGACTGAAGGTCACCTGGTCTACTCCTACATTCCCAGAGGAGAAAGTAGACCCTGCCCTTTTTTTTCTACCCTCCCCACTCAAGGAGGCTTCACACCCAGAGACTGACTGTCTTCAGGGGGTGGGCCATTATTTATAGCTTTGGGAGTGGTTTGATGTTGAGTTTTTTAGCCCCTGAAATAGAGATGGGATGGTCTACCTGCTTCAATTAGCTGAGGTGGGGACCCCCACCCCACCCCGGGAGGCGGAGGTCCGATGGATGCCTACGTGGGGGAGGAGTGGGTTTCATGCTTTTTCTCTCCTCTCCTCTTGCCCGGGTTCCCTTCACCAGTTTCTCCAGTCTTCCTGCATTCTCCCAATCAGTCGATCACCACGATACAGAAGAATCTCGTAGGGGCAGCCATGGCAATATCCGCTCCAGGGGGGTTGCGTGGGGCAGCCCTCTGAGAGGCCCTAGAGTGGGGCTTCCACACCTCCCCAGATCCCTGGAGAGCAGAATAGAATAACAGTTGGAAGGGACCTCGGAGGTCTTCTAGTCCAACCCCCTGCTCAAGCAGGAAACCCTAGACCATTTCAGACAAATGGTTATCCGATTTGCAGCTGCCCTTGTCCACTCGGTCTTCCCCGGAGAAAATTTTAGAACAGGCCGTAACTTGAAAGCGATGCAGTCATGAGCAGAAGTCAGCATGGACTTTTGAAGAAGTCTTGCCAACTTAACCTGATTTTGCTTTTTGTTGAGCAATTTCCTTTACTGATAGCTGAACTGCCTCAGACTTGCTTTCTGTTTTGCTAGAGAAATGATTTCAACAAAACATCCCATGACATTCTGACTAAGAAGCTATTTAAGGGTGGGCTGAATCAATCATTAGGTAAATACACAGCCGCCTTAAAAATTGGCCGCCTCGAGTTCCCCTTTTGGGTGAAGAGAGGCGGGGTACAAATCTAATAAATTATTATTATTATTATTA
>JANHGC010577165.1:0-12637 GCA_027560395.1 Boaedon fuliginosus | reverse complement strand
GACAGGAAAGATACTCCCCAAGATAAAAAATGGGGATTTGATAAATTTACTTTCCTATATTTGGAAAAATTGTCCGATTTATTCTGAAAAAGGAACATTAAAGTTATCTATTTGGACAAAACTGGGAGAATATTTTCATGAGTCCCCCCAAGCTCCGATTAAGATTTTGACAACCTGGAGACTCATGATAGAATGCTTAAACATTCATCATCAAATTGGCAATACGAGTAAAAAGGAAGCCCCTCCACCACCGTATGAAGAGCCCCATAAAGATCAGGTATTAGCTTGTTCACCTTCCTGCCCTCCCGAAGATTCTAACATCCCGAGTGGTAGGACTTCACAAGGGGGAGCCCTTTTTAGGACTATAGTTAGTGCTCGAGAATGGGGAGAATTGGATATTGAAGAGATGGAAGCTTGTGCTGCCTACCCTGTAACTTATCAAAACCCTCCAGGAGCGATACCAGGGCCAGCAGCGGCAGCAGGGGCAGGGGCGGCAGCAGGGGCAGGGGGAGCAGCGGGAGCTGTGGGACCACAACCTGCACCAATACCTGAGTATATGCCATTAAGCATGAAATTAGTAAAAGATATAAAAGCAGCAGCCAGTACTTATGGTTTGCAATCTCGTTATACTCAGGGCCTTCTGTATTCCCTAGTAAACATTACCACTGAGATGTTGATTGCTGATTGGCAGATGCTATTTAACATGATTCTCAGTCCTGCCCAATATGTGGTATGGTGGTCTGAATATCAAAAACAAATTAATATTGCTGCACAGGCAGGCTTACCTGCTAATGTTACTATCCACCACCTTTTGGGTACTGGCACAGAAAATACCATAGATGCTCAAATTCGGACTGATAGAGCAGCTTTTCCGATCATAAGTCGATCGGCTATGGCAGCTTTGCGGAAGGTCGATGATTCTTCTACAAAAGCGACTCAAACCTTTTCAAAAATTACCCAGGGACCTTCAGAAAATTATTCAGAATTTGTAAGTCATTTGACTGTTGCAATTGAGAGACAAATTGATAATGAACAAGCCCAACAAGAAATTCTTTTGAAATTAGCCTATGAAAATGCAAACAAAGATTGTCAAAAGGTTCTCCAACCCATTGCTAATAAACCCGGAGTTACCTTGGCAGAATTTTTACAAGCCTGTTGTATTGTGGGGACTACTTCCCATAAAATGGAAGCTCTAGCAGCGGCAAACATGGAAGCCCTCTCAGCGGTAATCCATAAAACCAATACGGGCGATCAAACCACTAACAAAAAACCAATGGGCAATTGTTTTAATTGTGGGAAACCTGGCCATTTTAGGGCACAGTGCCGTGCCCCAGGAGGAGGTGGCGCGCGAATGGCCGGGTCCCCGGGAGGAGGTGGCGGCCAGTTGGCCGGACAATGGATAAAGCCCAAAACACCTTGTCCGAAATGTAACAACGGATTCCACTGGCCAAATCAATGCCGTGGAACCCAACCTCCCATAGTTCAGGGAAACTAGATGAGGGGCCATCAACCAGCCCCGCACCAAAGGTTGACATGGGAAATTTACAAACAAACAAGAACCTTCTCACATCATCCCTATGGTGGCTAATGAAACCATGCATTATGGCATTCCTGTGCATGTTTTTCATCTTTTTATTTCTCCATTGTATGATCCTAAATTGCCTCCGGACATCTCTGTCCTTATTTTTCCAAATCTAGATTTGGCAGCCAGGGGGGTAATTGCAGCCCCATTTATGAGAAGCTCTGATTCATTGTCTGATCTTGCATTAGCAATTATGGTTAATGTTCCCATTGAAATATGAAAGGGGGATAAAGTTGCTAATATGATAGTATTAGATCCACCCATGGCAATGGCTATTGAACACCCCGTACAATCATTTAGACCCACTGCCACCTTTTTATTAAATGGCCGTCCCTTTTTTGGTATTTTAGATATGGGCACAGACGTTTCAGTCATTAGAACGTTGGAGTGGCCTGCTGAGTGGCAAACACAAGATACCCTAGCGGTGAGAGGCGTGGGAGGCTCTCAACAAGCGCGTATCAGCCTCAATTGGCTTACAGTAACATCAACCAATTCTCCTATCAAAGCTCATATAAAACCAGTTGTACTCCCACTCCACATTAACCTGTGGGGAAGGGATTTGTTATCCCAATTTGAAGCAAAGCTAGTTTTTCAATAATGACATTCCAGATTCCAAAGCTAACACTTACCACCACACAACCCATATGGATAGATTGCCAATGGAAAAATTGAATGCTTTGAAATTATTAGTTGACCAACAATTACAGGAAGGTCATATTGAGCCCTCTAATAGTCCTTATAATACCCCAATTTTCCTAATAAAAAAGAAATCAGGAAATTTTCGCTTAATTCACGATCTGAGAAAGGTGAACTGTATTATACGACCAATGGGGCCCTTACAATGCGGTTTGCCTAATCCTAATTTGATACCCCGTGATTATGACCTAATGATCATAGATTTAAAGGATTGTTTTTTCTCTATTCCAATACATAGAGAAGATTGCTCTTTGTTTGCTTTTACTGTTCCTACTTTAAACAACTCTCAGCCTTCTCGTAGATATTAGTGGAAGGTCTTACCCCAAAGGTTGTTAAACAGCCCCACCATGTGTCAATTTTATGTATCACAAGTGTTGGAACCTTATCGTAAATTATACCCTACATTTTTGGTATATCATTATATGGATGATATTTTGATAGCAGCTCCAGGACCGCAAGGTACGGTTTATTCCTCATTGGAAAAATTAACCGCAATATTAAATAAAGGAGGGCTTTTTATTGCCCCTGATAAGGTTCAAACAAAACAACCCTTTTTATATTTGGGCCATAAGCTGTTGGCATCTCATGCCGCACCAATTTTCCCAAAACTTGTCTTGCAACAAACCTGCACTCTTTTACAATTGCAACAATATTTGGGCACAGTTAATTGGATACGCCCGTATTTGGGTTTAACTACAGCTCAATTGTCACCTCTTTTTAATGCCTTGACAAAGGGTCGTGTCCCTTCGGATCTCATTTCTTTAACAGAACAACAGACTGATGTTTTAACCTTGATTAATATAGCTTTAACAAAACGGTGGGTAGATCGTATGCATCCTGATTTACCTTTTTGTCTTTTATTAATTAATACTTTGCATTTGCCTACTTGTGCTATTGTTCAGGAATCTTCTTCCTCTCTTCTTGTTTTAGAATGGTTGCATTTGTCTCATACCCCAAGAGCCACTGTAACCCAAAAACCAACCCAATTTGCTCTTTTACTTCAAAAAGGGCGTAAACGCACAAAATTGCTTGCGGGGATAGAGCCATCTGGAATTTATGTTCCGTGTTCTTTGGTAACGTGGGAATCACTTTATGAAAACAGTGAACAATTGCAATTTGCCCTTAATGATTGGCCTGGTCGGATTTCTTGTCACCCCCCACCAGATCCTCGTATTCAGTTTTTAAAAACCATTCCTTTTCAATGGCAATCGCCTGTGACTTCTGCTCCTTACCACAGGCTGTTACTGTTTTTGCCGATGGCAGCAAGCACTACGGTGCCTGCGCTTGGCAGGAGCATGATGAATGGCATTATAGCAGAACCACACCTCAAAAATCAGCCCAGCGGGCTGAACTGGCCGCGTCTATTTTGGCTTTTCAACTTTTTCCAAATGCTCCTTTTAACCTCATTGTTGATTCTTTGTATGTCTATCAGCTCATTTCTTCATTGTATTGTTCGTATTTGTCTCCATCTACGGAACCTCTCCTGCTGTCTTTATTCTTAACTCTGCAACATGAGATAGAATCTCGACAATTTCCTTTTTTTATAGCTCATATTCGAAGTCATCAACCATTGCCTGGTCCTCTTCAGGAAGGCAACAATGTTGCTGATGCCGCAGCTTCTGTCTTTATTTTCCAGACTGACTCCCCAACACCTTGGGAAAGTCACTCTTATTTTCATCAAAACAAAAAGGCATTAATCAAACAGTTTCGTTTAACTGTCGCAGAAGCTTCAGCCATAATCCAACAATGTCCAACTTGTAGCCTACAAGCGCACGCCATCCCTATGGGAGTTAATCCCAGAGGGTTATCAGCATGTCAAATCTGGCAAATGGATGTTACTCAATATTTTCCCTTTGCTCCGTGGAAATATTTACATGTTTCCGTGGATACATATTCAGGCTTTATTATGGCTTCCCCTCAATGGGGTGAGACTGTAAAACATGTTATTAATCACTGTATTCACACCTTTGCAACGTTGGGACGACCCACACATTTGAAAACGGACAATGGCTCAGCTTATATTAGCCGCGCCTTTCATGATTTTTGCACCCGATGGAACATCACTCACACATTCAGAATCCCATACAATTCTCAGGGTCAGGCTGTCGTTGAATGAGCTAATCAAACCCTGAAACACGCTTTAGATAGATATAAAAAGGAGGGGAAAACACCCCCTGTCCTCCCATCGTTGCAAAACACTTTGAATTTGTGTTTATACACATTGAACTTTTTAAATTTAACTGGACAACCATTAACATCAGCCGCCGAGCGCCATTTCTCTGCTTCTGTTTCAGACAAACCCAGGCCGCAAGTGTATTACCGTCAACTGCCAGACCCACAGTGGAAAGGACCTGCTGATCTTATAACCTGGGGTAGAAGCTACGCGGCCATCCAACTATCTGACCGAGTACTCTGGGTTCCAGGTAGAAACGTCAGACCTTTCTTTGCAAAACAACAATAACATTGCTTCTTCCATATCATAGCAATTGCAAAGGTTTTCATCTAAAATCCAGCACACCAGGAAAGCACACTTGGATCCTCACAATCCACTGAAACTTGTCTTTTAAAGGCCACACTCCTCTGCCACCTAGCGCTATTACACCTTACCGGCAATAGGTGTTCAACGTACCGCTGGAGTCACACATGATCGTGCTATTTCACCTTACCGGCAACAGGTGATTGACATACCACGATCCACCACTACTGGACCTTAACGGCAATAGGTCCTTGAAAATTGCAGTCAGCCCCTTTAAAGATTAACCACAGTCAGCAAATGTTTGAACTGTGGGGGTGGGCAGTGTGGGGCATAGGTGTGTTATTAGGACTTATTTTTTTGTGCTGGGTATATAGAAAACTCTACTGCGGAACTAAAAGATCACAACCGGAAATTATTTCTATGACCATAACCGAAATTGATCTGTAGGCTTTATGTTTTTAGATTTTATACTTTAATAGATGTGCTGGTTTTGCCTTTGCCCGTGTGACCGCTGTTGTTGCGCTGATTGTATTGATTGTGTATTGTGCAACTCTTGCAGAACTGAATGTGATATTGTAGTTATAGAACAAGTATTAGAGTCTTACATTTACCACTCTTCAAGTGGGAACTTAACAACCACGCTTAATATTACCCCTACGGTTTTACTTGCCTTATCCTCATTATGCACAAGTACGTATCATGCGTATCATTAATATTATGTTGTTTTCTTTTAACCCTCCAAATATCTGGCAGTGGAATACATCATGACAAACGGTCCACCTTTGTCGACCAACATAGACCTATGAACATCACTTGGATGGTAAAAGATTTTCAAGGTGTTGCGCTTTACTCCATCAGCAATCGTACCAATTGGCCTTGGTTTCCCACCCTTAAATTTGATTATGCAGAAATGTTAGTGGGCGCCACCAGGTTTCGAGACAGGTCTAAGTGTGATCCAAGCCCAAAAGATATATAGAGTATAGGCCCTAACTTATATGTATGTCCTGGTCATAAGACTGACCTCTCCCATGTTAATCTCTGTGGAGGGCCAGGAGATTATTTTTGTGCAAGCTGGGGACTGCGTGTCCACTGGACAACTTTATTGGACTGCTCCCATAACATGGGATTACATTAAGGTACAAAAAAATCTTTCCGCTGGCCCCTCCCTTCCCTGGAAATCTTGTCCCAATTGGAATTGTTGCGGAGTCAGACTAGTACCTATGCTCGTCACCTTTATACCTAACGGCAAACAGATACCAGCCTCTAGATGGCAATTGGGTTTGCGTTGGGGTGGCCGCGCGCGTGAAGCTGATATCCAGAGACCTCATCGAGGCCAAACATTTACTATCCAAGTATATCTCCAACCAGACCTAGACGCCTCCCCTCCGATAGGAAAAAAGAGACCTGATATGCTAAATTTCTTTCCTGCTCAATCCTCACTTCCTCATCCATTATTTAACCTATTAAAAAACTCTTTTTCCTTTTTAAACGCTTCTCGACCTCAACTTACCACCTCTTGTTGGCTTTGTCTATCTGCACTTCCTCCTTTTTATGAAGCTGTTGGTTCTACTCAAGGATTTGTTAAAGACCCATCAGATAACAACTGCCGTTGGAGAAACGGCACACAGACTATCAGCAGTATTTTTGGTCAAGGCTGTTGTCTGGGCAACATTCTTGCTAATTATTCCATTTATTGTTCTAATTCTTCTGCTTGTTCTGTTTCTCTTACCTATGTACATAAGTCTTTTCATATTCGTGTACTCCAAGGCTATTTTAGACCATGGAGCACCAATTCCCAAACTAACCTTTCTTCTTTGCTTGGTAATAACTTTCTTATTCCTGGCAATGACTCTGTTTGGGCATGCTCTTCAGGCCTCACAGCCTGTGTTCATGGTCCTACCTTGTTAGCAACAAAAGCTTTTTGTATTCAAGTTTATGTTATGCCAAAAATTACTTATCATTCTGCCTCAGATATGACTGCCTCACTTGATCCTGTGTTTCGCATCCAAAAGCGTGAACTGGTCACTGCCCTCACTTTGTCTGTCTTGCTTGGATTGGGTGCCGCTGGTGCATCCACAGGGATAGCCGCATTGGTTATGGGAAACAATAACTTCCACACACTTCGAGCTAGTATCGATGAGGATCTCCAACGTATTGAAACTTCTATTACCCATCTCCAGGAGTCCCTAACATCTCTTTCAGAAGTAGTCTTACAAAACCGTAGAGGTTTGGATCTCCTTTTTTTAAAAGAGGGGGGGTTATGTGTAGCCCTAAAGGAGGAATGCTGCTTCTATGCTGATCACTCTGGCATAGTTCAGGATTCCATGAAAAAGCTCCGGGAAGGGTTGGAAACTAGGAAAAAGGAAAGAGAGAGTCAACAAGGATGGTTTGAAAAATGGTATGACTTTTCTCCTTGACTTACTACCATGTTAAGCGCTCTTATAGGACCTTTAATTTTGCTTATATTGCTATGCACATTAGGCCCATGTTTGATAAATCGCTTTATGACATTTATTAAAAGCAAAATAGGCACTATAGAGGCTTTAGTATTGAAAACCCAGGATGCTCGATGGGATCTGGACTCTGGCAGCATTTATCAATGCGTGCCTCAGGACGATGAACTGTCTGTAAAAGGTCCCCTCATTATGTCCAGCGAGGACAGAACTAATGACAACAATAGCCAAGACCTTAATAGCATTTCCCCATACACCACACCCTTCGTACCCAGTGAGGAAGAAGAAGATTATCTTTAAAAACTTCCCTTAAAAAGAAAAACAGAGGAGATGCTGGGATAACATGAGCAAGACTGATGCCATTTTGAAAGTGCATTCCATTTTGTGTATTACCCATTTGCACAGAGCTTTGAGGCTCGAATGGCAATATGAGGAACTAGCAAAATGGAAAACAATAGGTCTAAAAAAGGTGTCGAGTGGTTTTTCTAAGTAGAGCAACGGAACATCTAGCTGCCTATGTCTGCTGATGCTTATCTTGTTATGCTTAACCACATAGCCACAACTGTAGCACTTAGTGTCGCTTGAATGCAAGGAATGTAACACCTGCATAGACGCGTAACGGATATTTGCGTGTAATGGAGTATGTGATGCTTGGCTTGTTATTGTATATGCTGATTGGTGAAACTAAAGTGATACGCCTATGCAATGTAAAAGCTTCTAAGATGGAATAAAAAGAGACGTGTCAGGCCTGGCCAGGCACTTTTCTCATTCTTGAGGCAAATCTGCGTGTTTGTCTTATTCACTCATGAGGCTAGTCCTTGGGTCGGCTGCGGCGCCGGACCAAGTCCATATTGGTCCGGCGCTGCAGATATGATAGAACCTAGATATGATAGAACCTAGAAACTTTGAAGATCTCTACTGTTGATACTGTGTTGTGTAGTATTGTTAGAGGTGATTGTATAGGAGGGTTTCTCCTAAAATCTACCACCATATGATTTTGAGTGTATTTAGTTCAAGACCGTTGATACTAGTGTTAGATGCAGCCGGTCAGCTCAGTGACTTCATCTAAGGGGTGTGCAATAAGTCACATCATTTGTGACTTGTTTCCAGAAAGTGATAAATGAACACTCTGATAAATGGGATTCCTGTTATTCAAAGAGACCCTCAAGACCCATCTTATATTCCTTGTTATAGACAAGACATCAAAGAAAATGCAAGAGAAAAGGTTGATTGGACAGTGCAACTTCCCCTTTGCATAGGAAATCAGTTACATGTGGTCATATATGTTACATATTTCCAACATAATACCACATATTCATAAAAATGAAGTCTGATGACAAGGTGCATAATTTTAAGATGTCAATAAGGAAAATGTTTGTTTGGAGTTCACGGACAGACCAGATACTAATTAGGGCTAACAAGCTTTCTCTTATCAGAAGACATCATCCAGGCATCCTATATCTTATCTTTTTAGTTTAGGACTGTTAGAAGCTATCAATCAATCCAGTCTGCAATGGTTTGAAAACATCATATAAAAGTGAGAAAAATTCTAATTGTTAACTTTGAATGAAGGGAAAACACACAGACACCAGAATGCAGTTTTCATGGAGCTGAGAAAAGCCGAGTGAGCAAAAAGCCCTGTTCTGACCTTTCCCCCTCCTTTTATTCCCTAATGCTTACATTCTACTGAGAAGCAGGATTGCACAATGTAGTTACATAATTCATGATAAGAAACAAAGAGAAAAGCTACCTCCTCTTGGTACCAGGGAGGAATATAGTACATCATCCAAAGCTTATTTCATAGATCTCAAGGTTATACAATACAAGATACATTTGAGGATGAATCATAGGATATCATGAGGTGGGTCATGTAAAGTTCACCCGAAGCTCAATCCAGAAAGGAAATAGAGTATGCTCCGTCTCCTATGAATCAAACTTCCTAGAGAACCTTAGTCTCCACCAGTGGTGGGTTTCAACCGGTTCGGCCCAGTGAACCGGTTGTTAAAATTAAGCTACTGGTTCGTCCAAACTGGTAGCTAATTAAATCAGCTGTTTTTCAGGACTAAATTGATGCAGGTGCAGCCTGTGCTGAGTGCGCATCAGCTCAGGTCCAAAAAACAGATGATTTAGCTACCAGTTCGGCCGAACCAGTTGCTAAATTTAGTGGAGGCAGTGGCTAAATCAGCTGTTTTGGGGGCTTGAGGTGGTGCGCGCAGTGCATGCTGCACATGTATCAATTTAGGCCTGAAAATCAGCTGATTTAGCTACCGGTTTGGACAAACCAGTAGCTAAATATTCGGGCCTAAGATGAAGCGTGCGCATCATGCATTTGGTGCGCGCTGCACATGCATCACATTAGGCCCAAAAAATCAGCTGATCACACCAAGTGAACCTGTTGTTAGACCAGTGGGAACCCACCCCTGGTCTCCACCTACACAATATTCCTACATTGAATATCAAGTGATATTTGAATCTCATCTGCCATTAACCCAAAAACTACCGGTATTTAATAAATTATATTAATTGGTTAACAATTATTGTGGGGGAATTGGATTTCCAAAACATGTAAAACTATTTAATGCTCTACAATGTTTTAGGATAAAGGACAAAAGAAATATAAAGCATGTTTAAATACATATGTTTTTAAAAATGTCTGGTATAGGTCAAAGTTAAGTGATAGAAATAATGTTATAAAACATAGAATACCCACTAACAAGGGAAATAAAAAACCCAAGCATAACAGTGTGAAGCTTAAAAATTGACCCACAATTTAAAAAGCTTTCCAAAGAAAAATCAGAATAGAATGTTGGAAGCCACCCACCTCCCAGAAGAATGAGATATTTTGGGAAATATTAAAAAGGCATAATGTTATATTTCTCCAAAGGGAAAAATAGAGAAACATGTTTTTAGAGGCAGGAAGCAACCCCCAGGTTTTTCTTAATAGCCACAGCAGATGCCAGCACTTAAGGAGATAAAGAGTTTATTGAAAGAAGCCAACTATCTAGATGGCTCTATTCATAAGCAAAGCAAATACTCCAGGCAGAAATCCAAAAAGGGAGAATGATAGGATTAGAAAGCACCCAAGATCCAACACAGACCAAAAGCCATTAGCCACAATAGGAATTGCCCAAGACTCTTTCAGAACATAAGCCCCTTCATTGTACCCGCCCCCCAGAGCACTCCAAACTCCAAAGTCACAAAAACATGGGAGCTCAGATAAACAACAAGCCAGACGTTGACCAGATTAGCTCAGACAAGCACCTAGTATTTGCATTTCGTCTTTTGCCTATAGAGCCAGCTAGGACACCTGGATAATCCCCACATGACCCCATAGGAATTTGACAACAGCTAATAGAATATTAAAGGGCATGTTCTTGAACAGGAAGCTCAGAGATACAAAGCCCAAAAGAAGGGCTTTGTATAAAAAGCCACCCAATTTCAACTCCATTTTGTTCAGCTGCCCAGAATCACATGTGGTTCTGCTTCACCAATAAACTATCTTTCAATCATCTTTCCAGTGTCTTTCTCCTAGCTTGGAACTGAACCAGATGGATATTTCTTCCCACAAGAATTTGAATGAGAAAATAGGTCTAGATGAACAATCCTTAAGAAAGGCATTTCAGGGTCCAAGGGCAATACCCTTAAGGATCAAAGTTCCCCTTGACCGGGGAAGAGAGGCGGGGTATAAATCGAATAAACAAACAAACAAACAAATAAATAAATAAATTTAAGACTTAAAGAATTCTAAATACTTAAGGAAGAGGAGAAAAAAAATATTTAGTCATTTTTAGTGCAGCCGAAACATACATCTCCTTCCTCCTTTTGATCCTCCCTCCTTAAGAACAATAACAACAATTGGATTCATGTGTCTTAAGTCTTAATGCCCAATTTCAGGTAAAAATAAGTGACTTTGTAGCAGGAAAGCTGTATTAATTAATGATAACAGAGTCTGCTATCATTCAAATCACCGTGGTTTGAAAATTCTATTTTATGGCTCAGTTGTTGAATTGTGAAGTATGAATGTGTTGTTCAGTGCCAACAGTGGGTTCATTCATCTGGTGTTCATTCCTTGAGCCAAGGAATCATGTGGCATCAAGAAAAACAGAATCCAAACAGTTTATTTCTGTGCAGAAGCAAAGGGACATATTGCTGATAGTTTCAGCAAAACAGCTCTCGTTCACAACAAACTTTTTATATTGTTATACTTTTGCACAGGGAACCATAAGGTTATAATTTCATTCATTGGTTATTTGCAACTTCCTAGTTTTACCTACTGCACATGCAATCATGTAATATCTCATAATATTCTTAGCATGATCTCTATAATGCTTGAAGTTACTTTTTATATGAACATACAGGGTTTGAGAGAAAGATAATGATTTAATTAAATACGTGTAGGTAGAAACTATCCAATAGCAAATTAGAATCTTATCACCCCATTTCTTTAAATGAAGGAATGAAACTGCTTAAGAGCATCTACTGTGTGCTATTTCCCCTCCCTTCTTCCCCATTTGAAGATAAAAAGCACCTCTTCAAAGAACTCTCATTAGTCTTTTGTTATGGGAAATACCTAATCCATCAAAAGAATGTGGAGGATGTGTTACAGTTCCAAAGAGAAAGGGGGAGAATATACTTACTCTTGAAAAAAACATTTATTCCCAAGGAATTTATTCAAGTTTATTGCTATGACTATTATATTTTTATTACTCTTTGTTACTCTTGTTGATGTCAAAGAATTCCCCACCTTAAGAAGCCACATGGTTTATTTAATATAACATTTTGCTTTCTGTAATCTGCTTGCAAATGGAAATACAAATGATTAAAACACCAGGTGCACTAAGGAGGGAAGGAAATGGCTTTTTGGACCATAACTAGAAGGGTAGAAGTTTAACAAGATGATGGGCTTATATTTTCTTTTAATTTAAGGAAGGGCCTTTTTATCTTTGAAGTAGAGGGAGATAAGTTAAACCCAGGAAATAATGACTGGTGCGGGGAGGCTAGGATGATGGATGTTTCTTTGTTTGAAACTATAAAGTTGTCTACTTTATCTTGAGTGAGACTTTGGAGACCAACCTTTGCAAACGCTATAATAAAACTTTGCTTTTTCAAAGTCTGGTTTTGTATTGTTGGGAATTTCAGAACGCTTTTCCGTATCTCATATGCTCATCTAAATGTTATGGGGATTGTGTTTCTAGCATGCTAATGACAAACTTTGTTCACCTCCAGACCCCTTTCTCACAGCTGAAAGTAAATACCCTATATACTCGAGTATAAGCTGAGTTTTTCAGCACCCAAAATATGCTGAAAAAGTCACCCTCAGTTTATACTCGGGTCAGAGCAAAAAAAATTTTTGTTTTTTTTTTACATTTTGGGCCCTCCCACCCAACTCTAGGGTATATTTACCTATATTCACTCTATTTTCAGCATCGG
>JANHGC010576805.1:0-12693 GCA_027560395.1 Boaedon fuliginosus | reverse complement strand
ATAGATAGATAGATAGATAGATAGATAGATAGATAGATAGATAGATAGATAGATAGATAGATAGATAGAGATAGATATAGTTAATAGGTGTGTTTGTGTGTATGTGTGTGTGTGTGTGAGAGAGAGAGAGAGAGAGAGAAAGATGGATGATAGAAATTGGTGCAATTAAATACCAATTTGGTTGACGTTTCTGTGAACAACCCCATTAAAAAAATGCTCATTAGATGGATTAACCTTGAAACAGGTTAAAGTGAGGACTTGTACCAAAGAGACATGAGCCTGAATGCTTGTTTCTATGCGTAATTAATCATGGCATGTTCAGGGTAATCGTGAAGCTTTTAGTTGAGAGACTATCAGCCTCTTCTCCATGAGACAAGCTTAACCTTTTCTGAAGCAGAAATGGATGAAATGCCACCTCTTTTGTCCTTGGATATGAAAGAGACACGACTAGAAGACCGGAAGGAAGAATTTGCAAGAGTTGTGGAAAGTTCGCTTGGGGATATTCGTATGAGAAATCTTAAACAAGGAATAGCTGTTCGAATGGTTTTCCTAAAATGCAGAAAATGAACAAAGAAATGAGATTCTAAAGTGAAACAGACCACAACTAGGTGAACAGACACATTCACAGATATCCAGTTCATCTTCACATAATCTTATTTTGTGAGGATTGATCTAGATGCATGGCAAGATCTCAAAACATATTATCATTTCTCTCATGTCTGCCAATTTACTTATTTATCATTAAATTTATATTCCTGTTAAATTAATAAATTAGTTAAATGTATGATCCTATTCAAGGATTGTAGCTACAATATAATGGCCATCAAAGCTGCAAATGTCGTTCATCTGGGACATTTTCTTAATTTACAAAACTGTTTCATTTGTTTATAAACAAATAAGAATTTATAATTGGTTTAACTATCATGAGACAAGTTGCAGCAAATTTATTTTCTTCCTCCAGATCCAAGTTAGACAGCTGGCTTGGTAGTACAATTTGAAATTTAGTATTTTAAAACTACCTTATTCTTCAGTTCGTGGAAAAACTTAATCATAGTATTTAATCATATAAAGTCTTTGTCTACCACTGATTTAATATCTTGCTTTCAATTTTTGTTATTTATTTCAATAAACTAAAATAGAAAATTGAGCCATGAATGAATTACACATAGTGGATATTAGTACTTCAAAAGGATATTTGATGTTAAATTCTAAAATGTCCTTTTTATTACAATTGAATTATTCATTACATAATAACAATAATGTTTAAAGCTTTTAAAGGCAAAAGGATAGGCCAGGATAATAGGACATGCATTCTTGCCTATTCTGCGTTAAGCTTTCATGATTTTAATCATAGTTCTAGAGATAAATTTGTTGCAAACACAATGAGCTTGATAGCTGTCAGCAATCCTAACAGATCTGAGGTTGAACTGAATCCTTATGTCATGCTTAATTAAGTCTGTTTAGATTTTGAAAATTCAAAATCAACAAAGTCTTAAGATTTCTTTGAACACACACACATAACAACGTGCCTTTCTATAAAATATTACAGTTCTTTTTCAGTGTTCAAACATTATAGCAAAGAACCTGGGACTCAAAAGCTGCCAGCTGATATTACAGACACTTTTTTTAAATCTCTGTATAATTCTGCATCATGTGTTCAATTCTTGACACTTAGACAAGCAGAACCTGCCAAAGATAAATGTGTACGGATTGTCAAGAAATTCTGTTAGCTGATAGCAAAGAAAACTTTAGAAAGCAGGCAAAAATTCTTTCTGGAACAAAAACTTAAGATAAGGCATGAAATAAAAATAGTATATTACTGTGCTCTTCAAAAAGGTGTGGAAGTTAATCCATATTAATGCTATCCATATTGCTATCCATATTAATCTTGCAGATTAAGGAGTTATACAAATAATTACTTATTCTGTAAATGTATGTTATGTATGTAACAATATTTATTACCTACTTCACTCCAGACAGATTCTTAGTAATGAACAACAAGTATGCACACAAAAAGTAAAGGCAATAAGAAATGTAATATCCCAAATTGCTATAATTGTCAACTAGGACCAATTTAGCATGTGGAATGCAAGAACATTTGGGACTGAACTGACTTTTGGGAAATACAAGTTTCAAAAAATGGGGTCCATGCAGTTCTTTTACTGCCTCATACATTATGTACCTCTTGCCATTAATAATGCTTCCACTAGTTGTGGCAAACAGTATTTATTTATTTGTTTGTTTATTTATTTATTATTAATTACACTTTTATGCTACCCAACTCCCGAAGGACTCTGGGTGGCTTACACCACAGATAGCAATAGCACTCAGATTTTATACTTTGCTTATCAGAGCTTTACAACACTCCCCAAGCAGCTACAGAGTCAGCTTATTGCCCCCAACAATCTGGGTCCTCATTCCTTATTCCTGCCAGGTGTGAAATAAAACTTATTTGGCAGGGACAGCATCCTATATGAAACCCTTTCTTCACTCATAAATAAATGTACAAAGAGCCTAGTGGAAGAAAGGGAGAAAAAACCTGTAATGTTTCTTTGCAGCAATGTCAGCCAAATGCAAGCTAAATCTACAAAAACTCATGGCCTTAAAATTGCAATTCTTCAATCTGGTTCTATATCCAACTAAGCTATGGCATTATGGCATCTAAGCACTGTGACTCTCAAACCATGAACTGTAGCTTATGTGGGCAAACTCAGGTAACTCTAATTCTTTCAAAAGACTATGCAAAATAATCCTCTATGTGTTCCTCTTCACAGCATCTGATAAATTGACCTTATGCTGAGAAGCCTGAATAAATTAAAACACATCTCCATGATCCCAGCTCCTGGCATCTCCCTTGCAATTCTTCTATTACTATAGGTAGACCTCAACATATGTCCATAATGGAGTCTTGAACATACGGTGGTCATAAAACAAACACAGTCTGCCATTTCCTGTGGCACAGTTTTGCTGAAAACTGAAAGTAATTTCCAGTTTTCCTCATAAAAGGCAGTCACGTGACAAAGGGGCAGGAGCCAACTGTCAGAATTTTGGAATTGGATTGAAATTCACTTTTTCTGGGTAGGTTGTACTGTAACTTTGAACTTAGCAACCATAAATTGAGGACCACCTGTAAATGCTGAAAACTAATAGTTAATTTTATCAGGGGACCATAATGTGATTAAGAGGTGTGGTGTTTTTTTTTTTCACTAGGGGAGGAGAAAGTCACAACCATACTTTTTTGAGATATAAAAGAGTTGATTTTTGACTGCATGATCAGTTTGACTTTTTAACACACTAACATCCCTGACGTTACAAGGATATCCCTAGTCATTAGGAAGGTGAATTTAATTGCCAGGTCATTATTGTTTATGTGCTGGTTAAAGAGCAGAAATAAATATTTTATTAGATTAGGTACAGCAATACCTGTACCTGAGATTTCCCAAAGAGTCTTGTTTTCACTTATTTTCCACAAAACTGGAAGAAGCAAAAAAGAGGAGCTTATCTACAGTGTCCAAGCAGGAAGCCCTGCTCATATTTCTCAAACCCTTCTCACCATAGTAAATTTTGCATGTTCTAAAATCTAAAATCATACTGAAAGGGGTGATACATACCTTACAGACTGAAATTATTAATTTTATTTGGAATTCTGAGATTGTGATTCTTGTCTTCCTCTTCCCCCCTCACACTTTATTACTCCTTTGTATATCCAGAGATGTAATTTTTTGGAAAGGGCATGATAGCTTAGCAGTTAAAGATGCTGAGTTTGCAGCTGGAAAGCAGACAGCCTGGGTTTGAGACTTGAGCACCATGCAATGGGGTGAGCTCCCGTTCCTCCTACCCACCTAGCAGTTTCAAAATATGCAAATGCAAATAGATTAATAGGTACCACTTCAGTGGGAAGATAACAGGATGCATATGCTGGTCACATGGCCATAGAAAATGTCTTCATTTTATTGGGAATGTTACATGGACATTTAAAACAACAGACAAAATATTTAATTTTGTATATTTTAACTGCGGCAAGAATAAGTTATGCCCAACTATGGAAGACTGATAAAATCCCAACAGAAGCCCAAAGGATAAGCAAAATTCTACACTGTGCGGAAATGGATAGACTTACATTAAAAATAAAGAGGGAAGAAGACTCAAAATATTATAAAACATGGGAGAGCTTTTATGGCTGGTTAAGAGGGAAATATGGAGATCAAATATCCACAATAAATTAAAATTAGCAAAAGCATATTACAAAAGAAATTAAATCTCAAATATATGTAAAATATATATCTATATGTAAATAAAAGGATAAATATAGCATGATAATAATTAATTAATTACACACTGTAATCTTGCAAACCTGAATGTAAAAATTAAATTTTAGACATTTTTTGTCTTTGTTGTGTCATGTCTTTAATGTTGTTTTGTATTTTTTTTAAAAAAATAATAACGTTTATTAAAAAAAAAACACCTCCATGAGTGAGGGATACTTCCCGCCGTCCTTGAAAGAGGCAGTGGTGAGACCTTTCCTCAAGAAGTCCTCCTTTCATCTGGTCTCCAACCTCCCCTTTTTGGAGAAGGTTGTTGAGAAGGTGGTGGCACTTCAGCTCCTGCCAACCTTAAAGGAAGCTGATTATCTAGATCCCCTTCCATCTGTTTTCAGGCCCGGGTACAGTACTGAGATGGCATTGGTCCCACTAGCAGATGATCTCTGGCGGGCCCAGGACGCGGGAGCTTCCTTTCTCCTGGTGGTTCTTGACCTCTCGGCAGCTTTCGATACCATTGATCATGGTATCCTTCTGGGGCAGCTGGAGGGATTGGGAGTGGGATACACCATTTTACGGTGGTTCTCCTCCTATCTCACGGGCCGTACCCAGTTGGTGTTAGTAGGAGGGCAGAGATCTGACCCGAAGCCCCTGCCTCGTGGGGTGCCTCAGGGTTCGGTTCTCTCACGCCTCCTATTTAACATATACATGAAACTGCCGGGTGAGATCATCCGACAGCACGGGATAGGGTATCATCAGTACACTGATCTCTGCCCCAGGCCGAAGTAGTGATGCCATTGAGATGATATCCCAGTGCTTGGAGGCTGTAAGGATCTGGATGGGGACCAACAAGCTCATACTCATCCCTGACAAGACTGAGTGGTTCTGGATGTTGCCTCCGTGTGGTCCTATGGACTGTCCATCTTGGACAGTGTGGTCCTATGGACTGTCCATCTTGGACAGACAATGCTGGGGGGGGAGCGGAATTGCTCCCTTCAGACAGGGTGTGCAATTTAAGGGTTCTCTTGGATCCACAGCTGCAAATGGACCATCATTTGATGGCTGTGGCCAAGGGAACACGGTTCTGCACAGATTCGCCTGTTGTACCAGTTGTGCCCATTCCTGAACCAGGAGGATCTTCTTACAGTCACTCATGCCCTGGTCACCTCGCGATCAGATTACTGTAACGCGCTCTACATGGGGCTGCCCTTGAAGAGCACTCGGAAGCTGCAGTTGGTTCAGAATGCGGCCGTGTGAGTGATTAAGGGTTTGCCTTGGTGCACCCATATAACACCTCTCCTCCGCGAGCTGCACTGACTCCCAATAGTGTTCCAGGTGCAATTTAAGGTGCTAGTGACAATTTTTAAAGCCCTTCATGGCTTAGGAGAGGAGTACCTTCGAGACCGCCTTCTGCCACCTCATGCCTCCCAGCGCTCAGTTAAATCCCACAGAATCGGCCTTTTATGGGTCCCGTCAGCTAAACTATGTTGGCTGGAGGGTCCCTGGTCAAAGGCCTTCTCTGTGGCAGCACCGGCCCTCTGGAACCAGCTACCCATGGAGATTCGAACTATCCCGAGCCTGTTGGCCTTCCGCAGAGCCACGAAGTCCTGGCTCTGTTGGCAGGCATGGAACTGACGACCCCTGTAAGTATGTTTGGTGTATGAATACTTAGATTTTTTACTGTTTTTATTGCTTATTGTATTTTATACTGTTGTAAGCTTTCTCTAGTTCCCCCTGACTGGGGAAGAGAGGCGGCGTATAAATCAAACAAACAAATAAATAAATAAGTGAGGTTCTAATACCACTCTATAAAGCCTTAGTAAGACCACACCTAGAGTACTGCATCCAGTTTTGGTCACCACGCTATAAAACATGTTGAGGCTCTAGAAAAAGTGCAGAGACGAACAATCAGAATGATTAGGGGACTGGAGACTAAAACATGAAGAACAGTTACAGGAATGGGCTTGGCTAGTCTAGTGAAGAGAAGAATCAGGGGAGACATGATAGTGTTCCAATATTTGAGTGGCTACCACAGAGAGGAAGGGGTCAAGCTATTTTCCAAGGCACCCGAAGGCCAGACAAGGAATAATGGATGGAAACTGAACAAGGAGAGATTCAGCCTGGAAATAAGGAGAAATTTTCTGACACTGAGAACAATCAGCCAATGGAACAGAAGTTGCCTTTGGAAGTTGTGGGAGACAATACATGATTGGGTCTGAGTGGTGGCTCATTCTTCCTGGAGGGAGGGTTCCAATAGGAGGTGTGGCACATCCTCTCCTCAAGAGACTATCGCTCAACCCGACTGTCTGGACAGTTTTCATCCAGTCACCAACCTCCCTTTTTTAAGGAAGGTTGTGGAAAAAGTGGTCACATGGCAGCTTCAGACGATCTTGGATGAAGTGAATCTGCTTTTAGTCAGGATTGACGTCAGGTTATGGCAGGACTAAAAAAGCATTGATTGTGCTCTTGGTTGACCTCTGGCAGGAGGGAGATCAGGGCAGTGCTAGCATTCTTCCTCTTTTGATCTCCCAATGGCCTTCAGTATTGTTGATCATGGTATGCTTCTGGATTAGCTTCAGGAGTTGGGGGCACTGTGTTGTGCTGGTTCTCCTCCTTCCTCAGGGTCTGTTTCAGTTGGTGTTGATGGAGGGAAGAAGTCCAAACCACAACCCCTACTTTGAGCTTGTTCCTCTTTCCCTCCTTTTTGAATACCTGCATGAGGATGCTGGGTGGGAGGATCTGATGGCTTGACGTGAGGAATCATCAGTATGATGATATACTGTACCTAGCTTTACCTCTCCATGCTGGGTCACCTGCGGGATGCTGTGGATGTCCTGTCCTAGAAACCTGTTGATCCTCAGCCCAGTCCCAAGCCATGAACAAAGTGATAAGTGACATCTAAGATTGTAGAAATTGTCCTTCTAAAAAGAAACGAGAGTTTCTAAGATAAGAACAAATCTAGGTGGATAGGGCATTTCAGAATAAATCCTCACCTAGAATCTGTCTGAGAGTGCCGTGCCTGAGTGCCAGAAAATCTTTGTCTTGACTGCAGATTTTGCGGATGCTGAAGGGCTACGATAACCACCGTGTCCTTCTGTTGCCTCCTCGCATGCCTGGAGAGAAGCTGCCTATCGAGGTGTTGGAATATTTTGAGGAGCAAAAGAAGATTCAAGGCGACCAGGAAGGATTGAATCTGGATAATGGTGAGAGAGGGCCCCATGGCACTAGCCAGCCAGGAGTACCGTGTTTCTGCTCTGTCCTTTTCTGCCCATTGAAAATAGAAAAGTCCTTTTATCTTTTATTAAAGAAACACTCTGGGGCTCCAATTTTCTACCTCTGAGGAGAAGTCTAGTGATGGTCTCTGTTAATGTCAGGAAAAAGGATGAAGAGGCAGAAATGACATGCTTCACACAAATTCATTTCATTTAGCCACAGGGACAGAATATCTCCTGCAAGAACTTGTGTCACAGAAGAAAGGTTGTTGCTTAATTGATTTTCTTCCTTTTGAATATGGAATAAACCCTTCTGACTCCTTCCTGGAGGAGCAATGTAGGTGTAAGGTAAAAGGAAAGGTTTCCCTGCCCAGTCATGTCCTACTCTAGGGCTCAGTGCTCATCCCCATTTCTTCCCTGAGGGAATCAGCACTGACCCTTTCTGTGGTCAGGTTGCTGGCATGACTGTATGCCAAGACACACAGAAGGCTGTTACCTTCCAAAATGATACCTATTTGCTCACATTTGCATGTTTTTAAACTGCTAGGTGGGCAGGAACTGGGGCAGATAACAGGAACTCACTCGGATCCTGAACCCCGGGATGTCTGTTTTCCAGCTGACAAGCTCAGCATCTTTTATTTATTTATTTATTTATTTATTTGGGTTTATACCCTGCCTCATTTCCCCGGTCAAGGGGAACTCGAGGCGGCTTATTTATTTAACTACTGAGCCATTGTACCCCCTCATGATTTAGGTATATCTTCACATAATCATATCGATGAATATGATAAACAAATGTAGAAGTAGAAACAAACCCTTTGAGTACAAGTCCTTGGGCCATGGGGTATGGTCCTTGAAGTATCTTCCATGCAAATGAAACCACTTAAATGACTATGCAGGCTAAGTCCAGTTTCCCTTTGGCAACCTGGAGCAATGGCTACTTGGGGAGAGGCCAGTTGGAGGGCTGGTGCTCTGAGCTTGGCTAATTCCAGCCACAATACTAACAGAAGAACCTAGCTAAAGGTGGAAGCTGGGTGCACTGCCTGCAGTCAAGGAAAGGTTGCCCTATCCATCATCTTGCGTGGAAATCACAGGCTACTTGCTTGGGGTTGTTCACATGGAAAGCCCCCCATGCTTGCAATCCCGGAGGCAAAGTGAAGTGAAACCAGGGAGGCCCAGTCAGCCTGAAGTTGGGACCCTCCTTTTCCAACACACAGAGCCCGGTTGGAGCAGGGGCTGAACTGGGAGATTGAGTCCTGCCCTTTCTTAGGCATGGCAGCGGGTCCAAACCATCTCACAGGAGGGTTGTGGTGAGAAAAGGCCAGAGCATCGGACATGTAGACTGTCTTGGCCAAAAATAAAGGTGGGATAAACATCAAATCCATAAAATAAGATAGACAGAAGAAATTAGATCATTTGGCTGAAATATTTCTTTGCTTTGATTGTTAAGAATTGCAGCCGATTTCTGGCTAGGCCTCATCCCATAGTCTCACATTGGAACAATTAATTGCATGTTAACTTTCTACTCCAAAATAGCACTGCCTATCAAACAAAAAGATAATTTTATCATTGATTTAATGGAGACACATATAAATGCTGCTACATTTATCTGTTGGCCCTGTCTGTGTCCTGGATAGACGAAGAACCGCAAAGCAGTCCTTGAACGGGCAGGGGTCAGTCAGGCCAGAGGCCTCTCCCATGGCAGAAATAGCAAGTGGCCACAGTTACTCTCAACCCTCTGCTCTGTTTTGCTCCCGAATGCTCCATCGGAAACATTCTTACTGGTCTGGCATGCATGGCGTCCTTTCTCTTTTTGTTCCCGGACAGAGGAAGAAGAAAGCACTCACTTTTCTGAACATGGAATGAAGCCTCACCCTTCGGTTATGCAAGCAGCAGTCGCAGGGGGCTCTGCTCTTCCTTCTCTGTCCCTCATGGATAATAACCGGACACTCCAGGCAGAATCCAAAATTGATCAGGAGGAAGAAGAGGAAGAAGAGGGAACTGAAAAAGGTCAAACGCAAGGTGAGTGTGTTCTTACAGTAGCTTTTAGATACACGTGCGGTAAAAAGGATGCCAACAGGAATGTCCATGGTTGCTTGCTTCCTCTATTTTGCTGGTAGCTTCATGAGTGAGAAAAACAATGGTTACTTTTCACATGTTAGAAGTTATTTAAGATGGGTGAAGAACCTGACAGGAATTGTTATGTGCAAAGCTGTCCTGCTTCAGTCTTCCATCACACACACTCAAACACGGGTGCTCTGTTTTACTTCAAGGATGAAGAGTTAACAATGAACAACGGGGGGTAAGCAAAGCTCAGCTGGCTTTGAAATATGAGCATGCAGAAGAATCGTCCAAAGCCAATCCAGGGTTCCAAGAGCATGGTCAGTGGGGCTGCACTGCCCCCAGCAGCTCTTAGAGCCCCGGCACTAAAGCGAAGCTTGTTGCCAGAAAGAGCTGAGGAGGAGGTGAAGGCCAGAGCTCCTCAGCTCTTTCCCAAAGCGAGCTTCGTGTCTTAGCGCCCCCAGCCCCCCTTAAAGCTCCGGCGCTTATACGCGAAGTTCATTTCGGGAAAGAGCTGAGGAGCTCTGGCCTTTGCCTCCTCCTCAGCTCTTTCCGGCAGCAAGCTTTGGTTTAGCACTGGGGCTTTAAGGGGGCTACGCTGCCCACAGCAGCTCTTAAGGCGAACGTCGCCATTTTGGAATGTTTTTGCGTGGAAAAAACTGCAGTGACTGAGTAAGCGTGGCCAACTTGATGATGTCACTCATAGCAAGATGCCGCCCCATCTTGCCGTGAGTGACGTTGAGTTGGCCACACCCACTCAGTCACATGACACCCCAAAGCCATGCCCACAGAACCGGTGGTGGGATTATCTGAAACCACCACTGAATCCATCTTAGCCCATCCCCAAACAAATTCCTTCCAGCCCCTGCTTACGCACTCCAATCTAAAGCAAATACATCACCTCTCTTGAGGTCTTTTGTTTCATTATGGAACAGCTACTATTAGAGACATTTTCCTGATCACCAACCCATATCTGCTTCCTTGTGATTTACAGCCATTGTTCCTTCTTTAATCTAGTGGAACAATTCTGCTCTGTCTTTATGTGGCTGCCCTCTATATATTTGAAGACTGCTATCTATCTCTTGGAAGACTTCTCCAGGGGAAACATACTCAATGCAGTCTGCTGTTCCTCTTAAGTTTTTCCTTTTTGACCTCTTATTCTGTTCTGTTCTTTAACTAATGCTCTTTCAAAATGTAGGACCAGCACTAGGTACAATATTTTGGTTGAAACTTGACTTATGCAGAAAAGGAAGAACTATGACTCCTAATGATTTGGACACTCTTAACTTTTTGTTTATTTAGAACTGCATTTCCTTTTTATGCAACTGCATTACATTGTGGTATCATGTTCAGTCAAGATACCCAGATTATTTTTATATATACTGCACAGCTATATCTAATGCGATTCCTCTGATTGTAGATTCATCCATTTTCTTTTTCTTACCCAAATATGGGACTTTGTGTTTTTCCTCGTGTCTTGTTATTGTGGTCCTCCTGAATCCTCCTACTGTCCACTATATTCATGGCTATTTCTCCAATAGGGTAATTATATTCTATAATCCTCATGCAAGTCATTTATATTTCTGTTGAGCAGCTCAAAGCTCTGCTATTTGCCACTTAGCATTTCCTTCCAACATGACAAAGATTTAGGATGTATATATTTGCTGAGTATAAATTTTTATCTAGCTCTGTATCCATCTAATGATAACATACAGTAGGTAATGTAAAGATTCTCTTCGCACCTACGTGCTAGTCGGTTCCCGATTCTAGGAGGCAGTGCTCATCTCTGTTTCAAAGCCAAAGAGGCAGCACTGTCCAAAGATGTCTCCGTGGTCATGTGGCCAGCAGGACTGGACGCCGAAGGCACATGGAAGGCACAAGGTGGTCCCTGTTTTTCTACTTGCATTTTTACTTGCTTTCGAGCTGCTAGGTTGGCAGAAGCTGGGACAAGTAACGGGAGCTCACTCTGTTACACAGCACTAGGGATATGAACTGCCAAACTGGCACCCTTTCTGATCAAAATGCTCAGCGTCTTACCCACTGAGCCACTGTGTCCCTGAATGATACATAGTTCAGTCCATATTTTGCCATCTTCTCTACTAGAATCTTGTGGGAAAATCAGTCAAGGCATGCTATATTTCATTATTATGATCAACTAAAGTATGAAAAATGTAGATCAGATTATCTGTTATCTGATACAATTAATTATTGATAAAATATGCAGGTTCCTGCCAAATAATGCATCGCTTTTTAAACGTTCACAAATTCATGGCTCTCTACTCTATTCCGGAATTTTCCCCATTATCAGAGTTAAGCTGCTTGACCTGCCTACTCCAGCTGCTTCTTTTCCCCTTTGGGAGACAGGGATCACAGGTGCCCTTCTCAAGTCCTCTGTGGCTACCTCTGCCATCCGTGATTTTTCAAGGATCACGGAAAGAGGCTCCAGGAAGACCTTTGCAGTCTCCTTCAAGATGTAATTAGTCCAGTCGTGGTTGGAGATCCTAACTTACTTGTAGAATGTCCTATGCAGTTCAGAATTCTTTTAAATCTTTGCTTCACCCAAAGATTCCCATGCATCCCAAACACGTTCTCAAGCTTCACCCATTTGTAAGATGGAAGTTGAAAAATTGGGAAAGTAAAAAAAGATGGTTCTAAAATCTACAGATGAGACTTTTCCTTCTTCCTCTCTCCGTCCGCGGACCCCGGAGATCTCCTTGGTTTACCAAGGACCTCCAGGGGATGAAGCAGCGAAAGAGATGCCTAGAGCGTGCCTGGAAGAAGAGTCAGTCCGTTTCTGCCCGAACACAATTAGGATGCCATATTCGCACCTATTTGGTGGCGATGAGGGCAGCACAACGTTCATATTGTGCCGCTCTCATTGCGTCTGCAGATAGCCGCCCAGCCGCCCTGTTTAGGGTGACCCGCACCCTATTGAGACCTGGGGAAGCGGAGGAACCCTTGCAGGGCAGAGCTGAGGAATTAGTTCAGCATCTGGCAGAAAAAATCGCTCAGATATGGTCGGACGTGGATTCTGGTTGGACAGAATCCATTGAGGTGGTCGGGGCGGGTCTTAGTCTGATTATTTGGGAAGACTTTGAGCCGGTTGGTCCTGATGATGTGGACAAGGTTATGAGGTCGCTGAATGCCACCACCTGTTTATT
>JANHGC010576741.1:0-12703 GCA_027560395.1 Boaedon fuliginosus | reverse complement strand
AGGATAGAGGAAACTCCCCTATCCCGAGCACGCCAGAGATCATCCATTAGTGCGACCAATGCCGTCTCGGTGCTGTATCCGGGCCTGAAACCGGTCTGTAAAGAATCCAGATAATCGGCTTCATTCAAGGTATGCAGGAGCTTACCTTGTGGTTAATGAACTCACACAAGAAAATATGCCATCTAAAAATGGAAAATTTGACAAATTTCATTCTGTGCTTTTAGAAGGCTTTAGCGACTAAGAAATGGGGTGGGGTCTGTATGCGTGTCCTTACATTGCCCATTCCTGCCCTAGTTGAGCTGAACTGCAGAATACACATTCCCCCCCTTCTTAATTCTTAAAATTTCCAGTTCTAAACATATAGAAGTTGGACAACGTACAGTATCTGCCTATGAAGTTAGGCATCTGTTACAATTAGAACAGAACATATTGCTCTGTCTAGGAAGCCTAATCTAATGGAGGGGTGTCTCCTAACTTTCTAAACAAAGTACAACCAAAAACATACATACTATGACATTATTATAACATCTGTAAACCAAAGAAGCTCAGGTTTAAGAGAAGTTTAGATATGTTTTGCCAGCTTTGCATGTCATTAAGCTGTTTCACATGAATCAATTTATGTGGGTTTTCAAGATGGCCGTTGATGTGCATTCCTCGCCATTACTGGTGCTCGGAGCTGTAGTTGGGAAGGTGAGGGATCATTCAACCGGTGCCTCAAGCTTAAAAGGGATCAGAAATTTAGACATTTTTTTTGTTTTTAATATTTTAAATATTTCAGTTATGCCTGGCCTCCAAAAATGGAGGCTTCCCAGCCTGTCTGGATCTGTACAGCCTTATAATTATAAGTGAAGAAATGCATAACTGAGGTGATTATATATTACCTTTGACCCTGCATTTCCTGTCAGAAGCTTGACTTGTATGTATTTCCAGCAACCCTGTGAGGTAAGTTAGGGCTGAGAAAGAATGGCTGGCCCACAGTTACAATGGTGAAATGACATGAGATCTAGATCTTATTGCTGACAAGCCTGGCTGAAAAATCACCATCGCGTCTTTTTGACGTAACGTTGCGACCTCCTTCTTCCTAAGTCACTCCTTGACTTAGGACCACAATTAGAGCCTGAAATTTCTGTTCCTAAATGAGACAGATGCTAAGTGATTTTTGTCCCAGTTTATGGCCTTTCTTGCCACCATTGTTAAATGAATCTCTGCAGTTGTTAAGTTAGCAGTACGGCTGTTAAGTGGATCTGACTGCCCCATTGGCTTTGCTTGTCAGAAAGTCACGAAAGGGGATCACGTGACCTCAGAATACAATAACTGCATAATAGGAGTCAGTTGCCAAGTGTCCAAATTTTGATCACATGACCATTGGGGATGCTGCAATGGTTGTAAGTGTGAAAAGCGGTCATAAGTCCATTTTTTTCCAGAGCCATTGTAACTTTGGTTACTAAATGAACTGTTGGAAGTCAAGGACTACTTGTATTTAGGCTTTTAGGCTGCTCCAATCAGTCTGGGAAGCTTAAAATTTCTCCATATGGCATTTAACATTACAAGCATAATGTATCATAAACAAAAATATTATGTAATCAGCAGTCTGATTTCTTGTCTCACTCCACCTCCTGAAGCCAATTCTCATGAGCAGCATTCAATCTTCTGTCCTGTTCTTGAAAGAGAGTTACATCTCCATTGCCCTCTGAAACACTAATAGTGCTGACTTGTCCTTATTCCTTGGGCTAAGCCAGTGTCCCTCCACCTTGGCTACTGTAAGCTGTGTGGATTTCAACTCCCAGAATTCCCCAGCCACCATGCTTAAAATGGTCAAGATTAGAAACACTTCGATTCCTAGCATGGACAGATGGTTGCAGAAGTTGATGGAGTTGACGGAAATGGCAAAACTGACTACTTTGATTAAAGAAAAGAACGTAAGTACTTTTGTTTCCACGTGGAAACCGTTTCTGAACTTCATGCTTGATGTGGAAAAGAATGTAAATCTGACTTTGGTTTTTACAGATTAGTTTGATAGATCTTTATAGAAATGACTTGTTCATACTATTATGGAAAAGTAAAAAGCTGTGATCTGCTGTTAATGCCTTATTTTACTGTAAGAGAGACAGTCAGAAGTCAATGCTTCTTCCGACCCCTATCTTTCCTGACTTCACTTCCCCCTTCCCCCACTCCTACTGTTCTTCTATTTACTTTTGTATTTTGTATTTTATAATACCCTATAACTGAATAAAAAAAAAAACGATTCAAGAAACAGTGGGCTAAGCAATTCCAGGGAAGGGATAAGGGATAATGAGCCAACAAGATGATTCATTCTTTTGAGTTACAGTGTACAATTTCATTTTTGCCACTTCTAAGGACAGAAAGCCAAAGGGAGTGGGAAGAGATGGAGCTTTGGTTTTCATCAGCAGATAAGCATCGTTCATGAGGGTATGAATGCTAAGTAGAAGCAGCTCCTTGGCTCACAGTAGTAGATGACACCTCAATCTGAAAGACGCTGTTGCTCAATGAGCAGCTGATGAAATCAACATGAGATGGTAATTAACTTTATACTGTATGGAGGCTTATGTATCCCAGACTCAGGGAAAATAGCATTATCAACCGAGGAAGAGAACATGGGTGGAATTTAATATTCAAACCGTGTGTTTACATTGGATTTTAGTAATAATACAATTGACAACGAACAGTTCCTTACTAGCACTGGTGATGTTAGCTAGTTTGCGTAAAGAACCATCTGCAAGAAAACAAGCGAGCTCAGAAAGCACCGAGGATCCTTCAGTAATAATGCATCTGTGCTGTTTGGATTAGTTAAAAGGAAACGTGTGGAATCTTGGAAATCTCATCCCTTTGGTCTTCTTCACATTTTCACTGAGCAGCACAAGCTGTCCTTTCTCCAACTGAAGGGGAAAATCCAATTCAAGGGGAGATGAAAGATGGACCCTGACTTTGCTTTTCATTGTATTTCAGCAATTGTGACTTGTTCTTGCTCCCTACCCTGCTGGGAAAGTCCCTTTCTGTTTTAAAAACTTAAAAATCTCTGCAGGTTAACCTTTCCACAAAGTATATATGATCACGGATTTGGATTTGGTCTTTGACTGTTGTCGTTTCCTGCACTTATATAAACTTTCACTTTCCCCCGAAACAAGTGAAAACAGCAGAAACCGTGCCACTCCTTGTTTCCTTTTTGTAATTTTAAAGACAGCTGGTTTGCACTTGCCTCCCTCCTCTGGAGAGTTTCATTGCCCAAAGCATATATGGAACTAGGCTTATATCTGATAAAAGTGAAAATAATTAGAAGCCTTTGAGAAAAAATACACTCTTCCTACTCCCTGGATTTAGAAAAAGAAGAGCACCAGGAAAGGAGAATATTTGTAAGCTCAGGGTTGAAATGTAAGGTCCTTGGTGTCCTCTGAGCTTGCTTGTTTTCTTGTGGATGTTTCATTACCCAAACTAGTTAACATCAGCAGTGCTAGTAAAGATGCAGTTTGCTGTCAGTTTATATTCTAGTCACTAATGGCTTGCCCTGTCAGTGTTGGTGAATCTCTTAGAGATTCTTTGGTTGGGCTGTTTATTGTTGGCTTCTTTGGCAGTTTCTTGATTGGGGGATTGATTGTTGATCTAATATTAGGCTTGGACTTAATCTATGCTGATCTGGGTGCTGATTGTTGGTAGAAAGATGCTTGGGTCTTTTTATTCCCTTTTTGGCTGTTTGATAGTCTCTTTTGCATAGTCTTTAGATGTTGTTAGTGTCTATGTGTCTATTGGTGGCTAATTTGTCAGAGGGCCAGGCTTCTAGAAATTCCCTGGAGTTTTTGGACATGCTTTGGTCTAGGATGGTCACATTTTCCCAAATGAAACTATGGTTAATTGGGTCTATGTGTTGTGAAATCAAAGCGTTCGCATCATGTCTTCTGACTGCCAGTGGGAGTTCATGGATGCGTTCTGCCAGTCTTCTGCTTGACAACTAGCAGTCAGAAGACATGATGCAAACTCTTTAATTTCTCCCAACTACATAGTGGTTGTTGCAGTTGTTACATTGCATATTGTACATGACTCCTGTCATCTACAAAGAGTCTCTAACAATCCAGGACCCTGAGCTTTGGATATGATGTAATTATAGCCTGTCTCCTCATCTATCTATCTGCACTAGACTTTTCCCTTCTGGCATATTCAAAGAATAGAGAAGGGGGAAAAATATAAGGTGAAGAAACTAGATGTGAGATAAGTAAAAGAAAAGGAAATGAAGTTACATCTGGCTGACGTCAATACCTTTCACTGTACTTCTCCAAATCTTTCTAGTTCATGCTTGCTTCCATCACTTCCATAAACTACTTCACAGGTGGTCTTTTGTTCTATAAACTAACTTGCTTAGTTTTCCCTTCCATTTGACCCATTTATCTTTCCTATATATATTTGTTTTGCAATTATGTCCTTATAAATTCCCTCTGTATGGTCAAATCAGCTGAATGGTCTTCTTTCATAATAGTTATTCATTTTTTTTATTTAATCTACATTCATTATTCTTTCTCATCTGGTTTACTACATACACTTTGGAAATACCCTGTTCTCATTGTGTGTAACATACGCAACTATCATTTTGATGTTAAAAGTAGGCAGAAGCATGCTTTTAGACACACCAATTTGCTTTCTTTAAAAAAAAAACCCCACAAGCATTAATTCCTTGCAACAGTCTACATGCTACAACCACAATTGAGCCCAAAATCTATGTTGCTAAGCAAAACAAATGTTAAGTGAATATCATATTATGACCTTTCTTGCCACAGTTATTAAGTGAATCACTGTATTTCTTAAGTTAGCAACACGGTTGTTAAGTGAATCTGGACTCCCCATTGATTTTGCTTGTTAGAAGGTCGCAAAAGGGGATCACATGACCCCGGGACACTGCAACCGTCATAAATATGAGTCGATTGCCAACCATCTGAATTTTGATCCTGTGACCATGGGGATGATGCAAAGGTCATAACTGTGAAAAACGGCCTTAAGTCACTCTTTTCCGGTTTAACATTTTTATTGGGTTATAAGATAAAATAAGATACAAAATACAAAAGGAAATAGGAAAATGGTGGGGAGAAAGAGGGGAAGAGAAGTGAGGAAGCATTAGAAAAAAGAAGCATTGGCTTCCGACTCAGTTGCAGTAAAATAAAAGCATTAACATCAAGTCACAACTTTTCGTTTTTCCATAATAATATGAACAAGCCATTTCTATAAAGATCTATCAATCTAATCGACCCAAAATCAAAGTTCCATTCTTTTCTGCTCCAAGCACAAAGTTCAGAAGTGGTCTCCATGTGGAAACAAAAGTACTTATATTCTTTTCTTTAATCAAAATAGTCAATTTTGCCATTTCAGCCAACTCCATCAACTTCTACAGCCATTCGTCCATATTAGGAATTGAAGTGCCCTTCCATTTTTGTGCATATAATAGTCTTGCTGCTCCTAAGTCACTCTTTTCAGTGCCACTGTAACTTCGAATGGTCACTAAATGAACTGTTGTAAGTTGAAGACTCTTCCACTGGGATTTGCACTTCTTAAAATTTCTCCACTCATTTCCTGATCGTTTCCAAACATTCCCCTGAAGTATGCAAATTCATTTAATTGTTATGGTACAATTATATATTTTCCTTGTCAAACATCGTCTTGATACTTTAATGATGAGATCCATATTCCTTGTTGCCTTATTCAAATATCCACTGCCAGCCATTTAGGTTCTTCGCCTCTATTGCAAAAGTGAGTTCTCCAAAGTGGTGCTCATGGACATCAGCCTTTATTCCCACTGGGATCTCAACCATCCTGACATTATTTTTAATTTTTTTTAAAATGGAAAAAAATAAATAAATGGGAGGTGGTCATATTGCAAAGGGAGGCATTCTCCCTCCATCATTTTTATTTACAGAGTACCTTAGTCTCCTCACAAACCCCTTGAATAGAAATTGGTGATAGGCAAGCTCCTTGATGTCTTCTTTTCAACAAGGCAACCGTAAGAAGCTGCCAACCTTCCTCACATACCTGTTAGTTTAAAGGAACCTAGTTTGGCTTCATTATTGTTATTCATATAGGAACATGTGCAATATTTTAGGAATTAGACTGCATTTAACCACCTGACTAGATAAAATTACTGTGATAAGATCAGGTAATAGTTTAAGATACATTATGGAACTGATTTGCTGAATATAAGAACTTTTGGTTTGGGTCAAAATAGAAGAACTGTGAATATATACTAAATGGAAGACTAGTGGAACATCCTAAATGAAGAAAGATTGGCAGGTGTCCCGAAGTGCTAAGAAATCATCATCAAGATGATTTTCCTCAACTTATCTTGGAGGTGAAAACCTTGCAGCTAAGTGATTCAAGCATATACTGTAACTCTTGATAAGTTAATTTTTGTAGTTTATAATAAATTAGCTGATTACCCGGCCTTGCTTGGTTATTTTTTTAAAGAAGTATATTTGTGCCACAGCGTTTATGGGCCTTCTGAAGCCCCTGGCACCCCCACCCACATCTCTGTTCTGGCAAGGCCATCTCTGGGCCAAGGGCAGGCCAGCTCTGAGGAAAGTCAGCCAGGGCTTGACAGGGGTCCTGGGCCACAGCTGTTTGCAGGCCTTCTTAAGCCCCTGTTCCCCTTCCAACATCATAGGCAACTTTACTTGGTGGGCTGGGCTGGTCCGTGTATCCTGGGCCTGCTGGGGCAAATCTGGAATTTATATGTATAAAACGTGCCTCAGTTTGAATATGGTGTCTCAGTTTTAATATGGTGCCTCAGTCAGTTTGCATGTGCTCAGTAGAGTTGCTGCTTGTTATTGGGGAGTGTCCTCTTTGCCCCCCCAAAAAGGGGTCAAAAAGGACACCTACCTTTTGGAGACCATGACAGTGCTTTTCTTACTACAGTTTTCTACCTATCTGCCAAGTTTGAGGTAGATTGGTGCAGAACTGAAAATTTGTATAGAGCACATACAAACACACATCCGCACCCCACCTCTCTTTTATAGATATAAATAAATAGTTGTTTGACCATATAATGTATTTCACTACAGACCATCACTGCAAGAAATGTCAAATGGCCAGCACCGCTCCCAAAGTGCAATTTAATTGTTGCTGATGGTGATATAAACCAATTTAATGCTATACATGTTTGTATGTTGAAACCAGCAATTGGACATGCTTTCTCACATCTGGACTACATCTGCAAGAGTGAAGCCACTATGGTTTTGAAAGAAAAGAAACCAAACAGCAGTGTCATAATCTCCTCTGGGTGAAAACAGTGTGATGATATTTTATTTGTGAGATTTCAACGGAGATCTTGCTCTGCAGGGCAGTTTGGTCTCTTTCCGTGATATTGTCAGGAGTGCCACTCCATTATGCATTGTATCACCTGCTGTCAGCCTGCCATAAGCAACAGAGGTGCGGGGGAGATCGGCAGGATGGGATAAGCGGAGAGTTAGCATGAGGAATCGACAGTATGTATTGTGCTATCCCATGAGAACCATTGGACAGTCCAAGGTCACACAAAGGAATGCAAAACCATCCAGCCTGAGAAGAAAGGGACTGTTACCCAAGCAATTAGTTAGCATTAGAGTTTGTAGCAATCCAACTAACACACAAGTAAATAATTCAGCAAGATTCATTTATAGAATAAACTTGTTTATATACAATAATATACAATATGATGCATGTATACAATACCCATGCAGTATATGTATATGTGTATATATGTATATATATATGTATAAACAAACACACAAACACACACACGCACACACATGTAAGTCTTTGGTTATTCACGTTTTCTCCTGGGTAAAATTGGAAGAATCTTGGCGACGTTTCGACAAGATCACACTCGACATCTTCAGGCTGTCACCTCAGGCTGGTCTTCAGGCTGGTACCTTTGGCTTTGGGCTTCCCACTATATATATATATATGTGTGTGTGTGTGTGTGTGTACATATACATACACACACACACACATACACATACACATACAGATCAGTCAAGCTAAGACACGCGCAGGCTCCGAGCTGTCTGAGTTACCAAGCAGTCTCCATTGGCTGACCTGTTACCATGTCTATTCCAATTTGTGAACCCTCATCCACTGACAGTTAGAATCTGATTTAACACTCTGTGATAACTAGGGGGGTGGATGGGTACAAGGGGAAGTTACCCATATGCTTTGGGCGTGAAAACTCCAGGTGCAGCTTTGCTTCTTCTGTAACCACTTGGCTTTAGTGAGGAGTACCTTTGGCTGACCGTGGGCCCAACAGCCTTTCTTTTCTAACTGACCAAGTTAGAATGGTTGACGGATACAGGCATCTACAGAGAAGGAGTCTGGATAAGACATGTGAAAGTAATAATACTTATATTCTTCTTATGTTCACAGCAGTTGCAAAGCATTTACTCTGTAGGTTCATATCCAAAATGAGAGTAATGATGGCAGTACTTGTCTAACACACCCATGGTTGCTGATGTTTCTAAAGCAAGGATTCACAAGCCAAGTTTAAGCGTAGCCAAGATTTCAAAAACCTTGGAATCGTTTGCACAGTTGCTCCTAAACTGCAGATTTATCATGACACAAAAGGCACTAAATACATGAGAAAAAAAAAATCTAATTATATATAATTGTAAATGTAAAGCAAATTCAATTACATTTCATTTAAATGACATTTGTTTTTCTTCTGGTCCAACGGTTTCTTTGCCCTGGCCTCACTTGTCCCGTTCCAAAATGCAGCACTCGGCTTGAAAACGTGTTTCTATTTAGGTTTTAGGAAAAAGATAACTAAACACAGAAACAATCTTTCTATTTCTGTTTACAGTTTTCATTGAAAATATGCACCATCCAAAAAGCTGAGTTATGAAATCTTTTCTTGTAAGAGGAAATTTCCTGACAGTTAGAACAGCTAATTAGTGGAACAACTTGCCTTCGAAGTTGTAAATGCTACAACACTGGCAGTTTGGATAACCATTAGTCTGAAATGCTATAGGGTTTGCTGCCTAAGCAGGGGGTTGGACTAGAAGACCTCCAAGGTCCCTTCCAACTCTGTTATTTTGTTCTGTTCTAATCAGCACATCCTGTAAATAAGTGACCTCTGCATTGTTTCAATGAAGCTTTGTCCCCTCAGACTGACTGAGGCATCTCTCTCGAATATTTAATTTAGTTTACTGTTATTTATTTTGCTATCAACTTTATTTTTATTCAAAAAGTTAAAATACAAATTCCAAAAAAAGGGGAGGAAATCAAAAGAAATAGAAACAAGACATTTAAAAAGGTGCATTAAAAACACACGCAAACACACACACACACATATATATTATGCCTTCTAGCTGAATACTGATAAATATATTGTAACAATATTAGTAACCCGCCCCTTGTGAAGCAGGCCCAAATTTTTTAAACTTCTAACTCTATTTGCAAATCATTGACCTGTCATCTATCTACTATATTAATAACAAAATGGTTAACAGGTAGAACAACAATAACATAAAAGCAAAATAAAAATTCCAAAACCCCCTGTTAACTATCTATTAACTCTTATTATTGTCTGGTTGAATATAATAAACCCATTCTCCAAAATTGATCTACCTTCCCAAAATAATCCAGATGAATTTGTTTACCAGTTAAATATACTAAGTCCATTCCTCAATTTTCTTCAACCTTTTTAAAAAAAACCAATTTAGCGTTCATCCATTCTACCAGCATTAAATCTGTAGGGTCAGACTGAGATTTTGTCAGTCTGATTGAGGGCATCTATCTTGGGTATTTAATTTGCAAGTTTACTGTTATTTTTGTTTTGTTTTGTTTTGTTTTTTGCCGCTCTATTCTACTCAAAGTTCTTTAGGATCAGAGTGTCTTATAAATATCTTAAAACTTTTTTTGCTAGGGTAAATAAATATCTCAGACTTTTTGTGTCAACTCTTACAATATCATTTCCATACCTAAAAAGAAGGGCTAATGTGTTTAGTCATAGTCTGTTCATAAAATATTATTACAGGTAGTCCTTGCTTAATGACAGCAACTGTTTCAGACAACACTGTCATTAAGTGATGCGGCCATGAACAGTGATGTTCTGTGGCTACGCTGATTTACAATGGCAGTTGCAGCAGATCAGGTTGCCATTGTTAAGTGAACATTGCATGGTTGCTAGGCATGATACAATGCAATCTCCATTTGCAATCTCCTGCTGGCTTTCCCATTCACTTTGCTTGTTGGACGTTGGAAGTGAAGGTTGCAAATGGAGATCATGTGACAGTGGAACACTGTGATGTCATAATTGTGAGCTCTTTGCTGAGACCCTGAATCAGAATTATGTTACCATGGAGATGCTGCAACAGCTACTGTTATGACTCCTGTTGGTCATCTGTCCGCTTGTCATGCATCCCCTCACAACTTCTAACAGTTGCTGAACAAGAAGTCATCAATGAGGCCTTCCTGTAAAGGACGTTCTTACGTCCATATGAGAACGTTCTTACAGTCCATGAAATGAGAAACTGTATTGGACTGACTTTTCAAATACTCTTTCTGGTTTCTATATTATTCTCTATTTTGCAAAAATGTATCAGTTCTTCATTTTTTATTGAGGAATAACAGAATAACAGAGTTGAAAGAGACCTTGGAGGTCTTTTAGTCCAACCCTCTGCTCAGGCAGGAAACCCAGTATCATTTCAGACAATGGTTGTCCAATCTCTTCTTAAAATCTTCCAATGTTGGAGCACCCACAACTTCTGTAGGCAAGTTGTCCCACTAATTAATTGTTCTGTCAGGTCCCAAGGATGCTTTTTTCAAGAGTCAACTTGACTTTCTGATTTTTCTTTGAAGATGTTTCACTTCTCATCCAAGAAGCTTCTTCAGAATTTCTTATATGAAGAAACAGAAAGAAAAACCAGAAAGTCCAGTTGCCACTTAAAAAAAAATCACCTTTGGGACAACCATAAACTGGATGACTAAGAATCTTCATAGTCATCTAACTGTCAGGAAATTTCTCCTTAGTTATAGGTTGGTTCTCTCCTTGATTAATTTCCATCCATTGCTTCTGGTCCTGTCTTCAGGTGCTTTGGAGAATAGGTTGACCCCCTCTTCTCTATGGCAAATATTGAAACGCTGCTATCATGTCACCCCTAGTCCTTCTTTTCATTTAACTAGACATATCCAATTCCAGCAACCGTTCTTTATATGTTTTAGCCTCCAGTCCGCTAATAATCTTTGTTGAATTAAGATGTAATGTTGAATTAAGATGTATTGATGTAATGTTGAATTAAGATGAATTAGGATGTAATAATGTGTAACTTTTTGCATTCCAGTGTTTCTATTGTTTATAGGATCTGAATTTGGCAGGAAAATACGAAAAGAAGAGACAGACTATACGGACTTGTGAATGTGTTTATGTTGGACTATCAAAAGCATAGTCCTGCATTATGACTAATAAGTCATTCCTTGTTTGGTTCTAAGGATAGTATTACATATTTTCATTCATAATTTCCTTCTTGTTTTCAGACACACACAAAAAATGATTTAACAATATCCTATGCAACTGACATAGCATAATATGTGCCCTATCTTCCCAAATGAAAAGCGATTCCAGTCATAAACAAGGCAAATTAAAACTGTACACTTTGCCTTGATCATCTGTCTCATATTATTTCTATTTGCCTTCGTTGTTCTAGTTGTTCCATGTTTTGGAACATAGCACAAATATTTTGTAGGGTTATGCAAAAATTTGAAGGAGTGTTTCGTATCTGCATCTTCTGTTTTGTTTCTCCTATGTGTTTGATAGAAGGGGGGGAAAGCCTACAATCATTTCTAACAGTAATGTCTGAATTAAACTAAACTGTTTCTCAAGTGATTTTTTTTCTGTGCTTCTTTGTAGGAAATGTCATAGGAGATCTTTTTTTTTTTAAAGGAAACCCTTACCTTTTTGTTTTTATATATAACTAGCTGGTTACCTGGCATTGCCGGGGTAATTCGCCGCCTCGAGTTCCCCCGTAAGGGGTGAAGAGAGGCGGGGTATAAATTTAATAAATAATAAATAAATAATTTTTAAAAAAAAGATTTTATTCATTTTCTTTTTAAAAAGAACATAACAAAAAACCATATAAAAAACATTAAAAAAACAATGTCATAGGAGTTCTTGTGTTGAAATAGTGTTCCTTAAAGGCCAGAGGGCCTAGGCATGGATCCAGGATGCAAAACAAGTTTAGATGTTTTTATTCCTGGAAATCAGGGAAGACAGGAAGTAGGAGTGGCTACAGGATGATTAAATCTACCTTCCGAATAAGGAATAGTGTGAGGTGCAAAATAAGACAGCATCACTGCCAACCCTGAAGCAAGGAAGAATGAAAACATATGATTGATGCCTTCAGGCTGCTGCTTCTTTGGGTGATACTGAGAAATATGTCTCTGACTGAGCAAGTGCAGATTGGTTTCTCTACAGAAGAAGGTGGAAGAGGCCTGGGATCTCCCTGAGAGGGAAAGAGTTTTAAAAGTATGTGTTTTTTCTGCATCTGGATGCAAAAAACTTAGAACCTTGTTCTCATGGGTATAAAGCAGATTACCTCATACAAAGCATTCTATTTGGTAGAATAAATCTCTTCTGAACAATTTATTCAGAGCAAGCTCTTTTTACAGGGTTATAATTCCTCCTCCTCCTCCTCCTCCTCTCCTCCTCCTCCTCCTCCTCCTCCTCCTCCTCCTCCTCCTC
>JANHGC010576703.1:0-12708 GCA_027560395.1 Boaedon fuliginosus | reverse complement strand
GTATCCAGAAGGACACCCAAGTTGCGAACTCGCTCAGAGGGGGACAATTTCTCCCCCCCCAGCTTCAACGTTGGAAATTCAACTGGATCACGAGGGGGCAAAACCCACAGCCACTCGGTCTTGTCAGGGTTGAGCTTAGAAGAAATCTCCCTTTCTTGTTAGAAGAAATCTCCCTTTTTTTTTCACTTTAACAGGGAGAATCCTGCAAAGAAGGCAGGAATTAATCAGCCACTTCTTCTCACATTCTTTGCAGTATGCCCAGACATACTGTCTCCATCTCCTGGCAATTTCTATCTCCCTGCAGTTTCAGTTTCTATTTCTCCCTCGTAGCAGCTTGACTGCTCTTAAAGGGGAAAAGTCAGTTAAAGCTTTTTACACTGCTCTATTGGGAGGAACCCCCCCCTTTGGAGTTCTTTGAATAAATAGTTGAATAATGAAGCAGCTGCCACAAAGAAACTTTTAATGACAAGGCTAGAAAGATTGACATTCTTTTTTTTTATAACAAAGTTTATTGGCTTAAAACAACAACATAATAAACAGTTAACAATCTAATGAACATGTTAAAAACAACAATATTGATAGTAATTTATAACTATCAAAAAGAAAAAAAGAAAAAAACATCTATATCTATTTACAGATATTTCTGTGTATGGATTTACATCGTATTTTTAATCATACTTGTTGACATAGATTTCTATCTTATTTGCCTATCCCTTGTTTCACTTTGTCTCTTCATCAGCCATTTATACCATGGTTCCCACACTTTATAATAGTTTGTTTCCCTTTTATTTCTTAAAGTCAATGTAAGACTACTTAGCTCGGTGCAATCTAAGATTTTCTTAATTATAATTTCTGCCTTTGGTATTTCTTTATTTTTCCAATATTCTGCATAAGTTATCCTTGCCACCATAATCAAATGTAGAATTAAATATAGTTTTTGTTTCCTTATCACATCTGGTATCATACTCAGTAAAAATATTTCAGGTTTCATTTCTAGTTCATTTCCCATTATCTCCCTTATCCATTTTTTAATCATCTTCCAAAATTGTTTTGCTTTCAGGTAGAGCGACCATAGGTGATAATATGAACCTTGTTTTGTGCAACATTTCCAACAATTTGGGGCCTTCTCTGGGTACATTTTTTCCAGCCTAGCTGGGGGTAGGTGCCACCTATAGATCACTGTTAACATGTTCTCCTTATAGGATGTTGCCATTGTCATTTTGATATTAATTTCCCAAATTTTTTGCCATTCATCTAAATTTAACATATAACCAAAATTTTTAGCCCAGGCTATCATGCTATCTTTGACAATTTCTTCCTCCATCTCCAAATTTAATAAGAAGTTATATAATTTTGTAATCAGTTTTTTATCCCCTCCAAATATAATCTTATCAAGTTCTTGCCAATCCGTATAAATCCCATACACCTCTTTATCTTTCTTAAATTTAGTTTTGATCTGCAGATAGATTGATCTGCACCAGTCAATTTGCAACCCCACTTTTTTTAATTCTTCCAGGCTCCTCAGCTCGCCTCTTCCATTTAGAATTTGTTTATACGTCCGTATCTTGTCTGGTCCCAGTAAGTTTGGGTATGTCAATGCCTCCATATTTGAAATCCAGCATGGCACTTTTAAATAGTATCTTCCCTTCAGTTTCTCCCATGCTTCCATCAGGGCTTTCCTTAAAAGGTGTCTTTGGAAGTATCCCTGGGGGGTTTTCTTTGCCCAAAGGAATGCATGCCACCCCAATTGGAGGTTGGGTCCTTCTATTGTCAATATCCTACGGTCTCTCAGCACCATCCATTCCTTTACCCATACTAGTGAAGCTGCCCGGTGGTATAACTCCCAGTTTGGAAGTCCAAAGCTGCCCCTCTCTTTTGCTTCTTGTAGCATTTTTATCTTGATCCTAGTTTTCCCCCCTGCCATATACATTTTTTAATCAAGCTATCCAAATCTTTGAAATATAGTTTTTTTAATTGTATAGGAATAGTTTGGAATAAAAACAAAAGTCTTGGCAAGATGTTCATTTTGACCGCTGACATCTTCCTCATTAGTAAAAGTTGTAATTTTGCCCATTTGACCAAATCTATCTTTATTTGTTGATTCAATTTATCATAATTATCTTGTTTAATAGTAGTACATCTTGTAATAAGCCAAATTCCCAAGTATTTAATCTTATTAGTCGTTTGTATCCCCATTTTGTCAGTTAATTTTACTTTCTGTTTATTTTATAGGTTCTTTGCCAAGATTTTTGTTTTATGTTTGTTAATTTTTAGACCCGCCACATCACCAAATTCTTCAATTCTCATTAAGGTTCTTGGTTTGGTCTCTATAGGGTCTTCCATTATGAAAACCATATCATCGACGAAGGCTTGTACTTTGTAGTGTTCTCTTTTAATTTGTAATCCTTTTATCTCTTTGTTGTCATACCCACCGCACGACATACTGTTGAGCACAAATAAAGGCGGGAGACTGGGGCCAAATACAGCTGAACAATCGGATATCTACAACGAAACCTCAAATAGAGAGATGATGAATGCTGGCTTGTTGAGGGGGGGAACTCACTGGCGATAGTTGGGTGTCGTGTCACGTGGCTATGACGTGCACAGGGGATGGGGATATAATGCGCATGCTCGGCCAGCTTGTTAGCGCTAACTTTGAATCGTTTATTCGGCTTGTGCTGCTGTTCAAATAAAAAGGAAGATATATCCAGCTTTGTGTCTTGTACTGTTGTAAGGCAAAGGATTTCTCCCTGCAAAGAGAACACAGAAGGAGAGCCGACAGAAAGTTAGCGCTCGCTCCAGTTTTATCCTCGCTCGGCTGCCGGGTCTTCGGTAACCGTGGAGGAATCAACGGAGGACTCTATGATGTCGGGTGCCGGAAATGGTGAGGAGGGGCCTGACGCCAGTGAGATGGAGTGTGGCGGGCAAGAGGTGCTAGGTGCTTGCGGCGGGCTGGGTGACAGTGGAATGGGGGCAGCGGCTGGGCGAGAAGCAGCTGCAGTTTGCCCCAAAGTCCTGGAAAACCGCAAAAAGAACGAAGACGCGTTAGCAGAGATGCCTTCCACACACACCCTTCCCAGGAAGCGGAGTACGGGCCTGGAGTCTGACAGCGGGTGCGGGGTGGTGCGAAAGGAGGTGGACCGTGGAGGATGAGGGGAGCGTGTCCACGGAGCCTGGTAGTGCCACTCTTGATATTCTGCGAGAGCGCTATGGGGAAGCAAGTTATTGGCCAAGTTCCCAACGAAAGCCTATGGACTATGCAGGAGATTTTGCGGAATTAACCCAGAGATTCTAATGAATGGGATTTAAGGGCTCTAGTCCGGGTCCTGGGGGGGTGGGCCTGCCTTGCCAGACAGCCAATGCCACATTCAAGGTTAGAGAATTACAACATCCCGATAGGCAGGGGCTGCGCAGGCAGGTGCATGAGACTAGTAACATTCAGAGTAGAGGTCGTAGAGGAATAGTGCTGCAAGATCCTGGGCCCCCGGCACAACAGTATTGGGGTCCACCTCCTATTGGCATGACGTTTGATGGTAATGCAGGAAAAGTAGCCATGTTTCTGAGCTGCATTTTGAGCCATATAGATAGGTATGGGGATGCTTATGACTCACAATGGTCCCTAGTGGAGACAATCTCTGCTGCTATGGTTGGGGAAGCAGCAGATTGGGTGGCTGATTTACATAGCACCCATGCTTATGAACTAGAAGATGTGGGGCTCTTTCTGGAAAGCATGAGGGCTCGTTTTGAAGACAGTTCCCATACCCAAAAATCGGCAGGGGATCTGCTAGCCCTCAGGCAGGGAGGCCATATGGCAAAAATATACGTGCAAGAATTCCGGGTCTTAGCAAGTAAATTAAGATCGTGGCCGGAAGAGCTCCTTGTCCACCATTTTAGTGTGGGCTTAGATAAAGATATACGCCAATCTTGCTTGGTTAGAGGACTGCCACCTAGTCTCAATGCATGGATTCGAGCCACTGTGGAGCTGGATGTTGGCCTCCGTCAAATGAAATGTAAAAGCAAAGTACCGCCCCGCCGATCGGAACGACCATCAGGTCCTCCACCATTGGGAAAAGGTCCGGGAGTACAGAGTACCCGTCCCGCTTTGAAGTGTTTCCGGTGTAGCCAGCTGGGACATAGGGCTGCTGAGTGCCTGGCTCCTGCTCCGAATATGGGGGAACGGGATCGGAAGAGGTTGTCTGCATCTCGAGGGGCGTTACCATCCACTCCTGCGGTTAAAGGGCCATCGATTAGAAAGTAAAACACCACTTTAAGTGCCATCCAACTTGATGAATCCGAAGATGTGGACACAGTCCTTGCTGTATCCCCATGACAACTCCAGATTCGGAAAGGCAAGTGGCTCCCATTCCGGAGTCGGACAGCGAGGAGTCATATCTGGAGGACCCAATGGTAAGCGAGTCGGTCCAACCATTTCTGCTTGACGTGTCCCTGAGTACTGGGTGTTCACGAATGATAGCAGTGAAGGCTTTGTTAGATACGGGGTGTAGTAAGTGCCTTATTAGCCAAGAGATAGTCACCACCCTCCAGGCCAAAACATTCCCGCTACCAAACCCTATACTGTTTAATCAGATGGATGGATCCCTGTTGGGCGGTTCACCGGCAACCCATGTAACAGAACGCTTGCGATTACAAATCGGGGAGCGCTGGGAGATGCTCCGGTTTATAGTAGTTCCAAAAATCGTAGCTTCTGTAGTATTGGGTCTTGTATGGCTGGACAAATGGGTCCCGACCATTTTGTGGGAGGGAGGATTTCGCAATGTCCATTTGACTTGAGGGCAACAGGCGCCCTCGGTGCATTGGCCGTTACATCCAGGACAGGTACTGGGGGCCTTTGAGGCCTCGCAACCGGGAAATGGAATTCCCACCGAATATGCAGATTTAGAGGAAATATTCAACGAGGAGGCGTGCGATGAATTACCTCCTCATAGAACAACTGATTGCTCTATTGAATTAAGACCCGGGGCTGTCTTACCACGCCCTTGTATGTATTCAATGATTCCATTGGAATTGAGGGAGATGCGGAAATATATAAAGAAAAACCTAGAACATGGGTTCATACGACCTGGCAGGGCTAAGACTGCAGCACCAGTCATGTTTAGAGAAAAAAAGATGGAGGTCTCAGGCTGTGTGTGGACTATAGAGGGCTAAACGCTGTGTGTGAAGAGCCTTTGTATCCTCTACCACTTATGCAGGGTCTATTAGCTGCTCTGTCTAAAGGCCGGGTGTTCACGAAGCTCGATCTCTGTGAGGCATACTACAGAGTGAGAATAAAACCAGGAGACGAGTGGAAAACCACCTTTAATTGCCCATTAAGGAGTTACTGTTATACTGTCATGCCCTTTGGCCTTCAAGGAGCTCCAGCTATTTTCATGCAGCTTATTAATAGCGTCTACATGACTACTTGTACCAAGGAGTACTTGTCTACCTTGATGATATCCTCATATATAGTGAGACTATAGAAGAGCACATCCAGCTAGTGCGAAAGGTATTAGCCAGATTGTTAGAGAACAAATTATACGTCAAACTAACCAAATGTGATTTTCATAAACCGGCCATTGATTACCTCGGATATCGTATATCAGCTAAAGGAATCGAAATGGATCCAACAAAGGTTAAAGTAGTATTGAATTGGCAAGTACCCAAAACCCAGCGTCAACTTCAAAGTTTTCTCGGGTTTGCAAACTTCTATCGTAGGTTTATCCCCTCATTTGCTAAGATAGCCTTGCCATTAACGGACCTACTGAAAATGAAGCATCTTCCAACCAGTCCAAAACCCCAGCAGGCCATCCAATGGTCAAGCCAGTGCCAATTAGCCTTTGATACTCTTAAGTCATTATTTGCTGAGGAGCCCATACTGAGACACCCAAATCTGTCTCGGCCCTTTATTGTTCAGGCTGATGCCAGTGACACAGCTGTAGGGGCTGTATTATTACAAGCTCAGGAGTCTGGTCAACTTCTTCCCGGGTAGCTGTAATTGTAGGTACTTGGTTGATAAGTATACTTTGTCCCTATGGTGTATTGGGTACCTGCACTCCTGTGTACTTTGTAGTGTTTAATTTGTAATCCTTTTATCTCTTTGTCACTTCTAATTTTCTTCAGTAGGACCTCCAGAGTCAAGATAAAAAGAAGGGGGGGATAGGAGGCAGCCTTATCTAATCCCTTTTCACCAAAATGGTGCCTATTTATCTACCCACATCCGCATGCTTTTTTACTGTTAGGTTTGCAGGTATTGGGGGAAGTAACAGGAACTCACCCTGTTGCCTGGTGCTTGGGTCTCGAACCTGGGCTGTTAGCTTTCCAGCTGACAAGCTCAGTGTTGAACCGTTGAGCCATCATGTCCTTTGAAACTTGAAACTTTGAACCTTGAACTAACTTGCACACTCCTCTTTGAAAATAAAATTGCTTGGCTTGATATTTCTTGCTATATTGTTAACTGTGCTGCCTGAAAATAAAACTGATAAATGCCCAAGAAATCACATGTCAGTATGTGGCTGAAACCTGAATCAGGATACATCTCACCAACTCACCCATAAGAATTGTTCCAAAATATAACCCCATAGCTCATGGAAGAACTATCCTTCCAAGCTCATGGAAGCATCTTTGCCTAGAAACAGTAAGTTTTGGTTATTTTGGACCCGACCAGTGAAAAATTAGAAAAGGGGAATGTAGAAATTACAGTATGTCTGTTATGTATGTTACTAATTTAATGTTTGCTTTTACTTCAGTTTGGATTCCAACCGAGTGATTCATAGCACTGCAGGAAGGTTATTGGCCTTTGGTTCTTTAGATCGAAAAGTCCACTTTCTAGATATAGAGAAGCTTAAAAACATCCCTCCTGTCTTGTTTGGGCATGCTGGTAGTATCAGATCCTTGTATCTCCATGAAGACAGAGGATTCCTCCTAAGTGGCAGCTATGATCTCAGTATCAGGTGAGTGCTTTTAATGCTCTTTCTTTATCCCAGGACAGTTTAATCTGCCTTTTTCAGGAGTTAGTATCCATTTTTGGGGAGTTAGAAGGCGATGCAGCAACAATAAAGACCATCTTGTTTTATTCTAGCTTTTTCTGTTCCTGTTTGTATGGTGTTTGTTTACCATTCTCTTGAACTCTTTCTTTAGAATGTGGAACATCAGAAAAGGGACCTGTGCAAAGATTTTTCTGGGCCATAAAGGGAATATCACTTGCTTGGATGTGTGCAAGACTAGATTTGTGTCTGGATCCAAAGACTGCACAGCAAAATGTGAATATCAGCTTTAATCGCTCTTAGAGAAGTAGGATAAAAAAAATCAATGACTTCAGCTAAAATGCTAAAGTTGGTAAAGTAAGAATACTAGTAAGTTGTATGATAAAAGAAGACTCACCTGATAATGAGCCAATCATGACTTTTTCTAACATAAAATGGTTGGCATGCAGGTTGGCATGCTGAGAACCAGTTAGTGGCGCTATATTTCCCTTGCTTAAAAATCCTACTTGGTTTATTTTTGAGCCTTGGTGGCGTGGTGGTTAGAATGCATTAGTGCACGGTACTTCTGCTCCCTGCTGACTGCCTGCAGTTTGATTCTCACCAGCTCAAGGGTCACTCAACCTTCCATCCTTCCGAGGTTGGTCAAATGAGGGCCCAGATTGTTGGGGGCAATATGCTGACTCTGTAAACCGCTTAGAGAGGGCTATATAGCACTGTGATGCGGTATGTTAAGTCTAAGTGCTATTACTATTTTTATTTTAAAATACTATTTTTTCTGGAGCTTTAAGAAGAAACTCCTTGCACCCTCACTAGAAACTGCAGTGTTTTCTCTCATCAGCATTGGGTGAAATTACATTCTTATTTTTCTAATGTTATAGAAAAATATCTCTTACCCAACAGTTAAAAACAAACCTCTCCATCTCCTCTTCTCTATTCTCCTCCTCTTTTTGTATCCTGATTTTATTATTTTTACAAAGAACTTAAGACAGGGAAGATATCCAACCCACCTCCCTCTGTCTTCTATCTTTTTTCTTTACTTAAAAAAGCTGAACAAACTGGAAGAGAAAAGACATGAGAATAGGTGGAACAAAGGCTTGTTTTCCCATTTACCGTTGAAGAGTGAGTTGGCATTTAAAGGGTACCTATATCTTAAGCTGTGAAATGTAAACTACTCTGAAGTGGGCTGGGTGGAGAATGTTTTATGGATGCCTTGTGCTAAAGGAAATGACTTCATCCCTTAGCACTTCTCCATATGAAAGTGTTTGAAAGGCCTATCCTTTTTAAGTGGTTGCAAATGGTTTGCTGGCCAGAGGGAAATCATGTTGGAAATCAAAATTATACTTAAAACTAGCATTTGGCTTTGCAGATATTTCAGTTTCTCAGCTATTTTTTTTAATTAAGAATTCAGTTGGGAAGAAGCCTTGTTCCTAAGGAAAAGATCCAGAATCACAAGGGTACCACTTTGGGGTAAGCCAGAGTAGGCACCACAGGTAAGCCATAAGCCAGACTTTGCCAACTATAATCGTTTAGTACAGAGTGTCTGTGCTTTTCTTCACTATGGACCCCTTTTAAATACCTTTTGTGGCCACGGACCACCAAGACTTAACCCAAGATTTAAATCATAATATTCCTTCAAGCATTCATAGACCTCCTGTGATGACATCCTGTCCCTCCCAGGGGTCCATGGACCAAAGGTTGAGAACTACTCTTAGCACAACAACCAGTCTCTGTGACTTCCATGCTTATTTATTGTTACCTCAGGTTAAGAATTAGGGAAGTGCCACAGTGGTGTCCATAAGATTTTGCTATTCCCTTCTCCTCTCCGTTCCCAGGTCTTCATACAGCTGTATCTCTGAATGGCTATTTTCGGCCATATCATCTATTCTATTTTTCTATGGCAAAGTGTTATTTTCTGTTAATATTTTTACATGCTCTTGTGTAAACAGGTTTCTCTGTTTCCAGGTTGGTTCCAATCTTGTTGGGATTCAGCTTTTTGAGCTTGCTACTGAAAATAATGGAGTCATTGAAAAATGTGGAATACATTGGTTTATATATTTGGACATCATATTCTAAACCACTCACTTACAAAGGTTTAACACAGTATAAGGAATGTAGCAGTGCATTTTTCAAAAAGACAAAACAAAATTCAGTAAATACAGATAAATTACACCCATCTGCTAAATGTGTTGTTCACCTTTTTCTGATATATAACCTCCCAAACAAGTCGCACTGATCTTTTTCTGTCTTGCACTGAGCTACATTAAATGCGTTGAAATGCAACTTATGAGTAAATAGGATGAGCAATGTACTAAGAAATTACTATATCTTGTGTTTCTTACAGTGTGGGACATGAAAACTGGGCGATGTATTAAAACTTTCACACACAAAGCTTATGTTTGGGCTGCTAAAATGAATGAGGTTCATATTGTGAGTTCCTGTGCCCAGGGCCTTGTGAAAGTTTGGCATGCTGCGTCATATGCACTAATCAAGGTATGATTCTTCCAAAAGAGTCTGGCCCAATTTATTTCACATTCAAACTCAAGTAAGTAACTAACAGTGCAATTGTACCTACAAGCTGACAGGAGTACCAGAAGAAACAGAAAGTTCTTAAAATATATTCCAATGCAAAGTCCCCTTAGGCATCATGATATAAATTAAATATGCCCAAGAGAGATTGGTCTCAGCCCTGAGTCAATTTTCCACCAGTAATTTAAATCATATTCAGTCCCCTTTAAAGTGGTATAAAGTCTGTTTTCGTTACTCTTACTTATCACAAAGCAGGTTGGATAGTCATACAACATGCTATATTGGAAATAATCTTGGGATCTTGTTTGTAGAGTGTTGAAATTCCCTTGATACTCTAGGATTTCTTCTTATACAAGAAAAGTTTTCAAGCAAGCAAACAAATTTCCCCCGAAATAAATAAAAACTTGGTGAGCTGATTATCAAAAACAAGTTAAAAGTTTTTAAAGTTTCATCTTGGAACCTTAACATATTATAAGACCAAAATGTTAGGTCTTGAATTTACAAAAAAAAAAAAAAGATATTCAAGGAGGAAAAAAGCAGAATTTCATCCTTGTATCAGAGCAACTGAAAGACTGGCTCAAAGAGAAATCAAAAGTATTACTTTACCTTCTGTATTTTTTTTCTCTAGCAAAGCCCGTGGTTAATATGCCTACCCATAGAACTCATTGTTCTTTAGCAATGTTTGTTCTTTTCAAAGATAATTCATTTTATGTGGAACATCCACTCCTGTGGAAATAAGCATGTGCAATTCACTTTGTGAGACATCTGCTGGAGATATTTTTTATAACTCTGTAACTGAAATACTATCATGATGAGATAGAGAAGCTTATGGCGATTGTTATACAGTGTTACTATTTATACTACTATACACCCATCTTGTCAACTTGCTGGCTTGGGAATTCTGGGAGTTGAAGTCCATAATTTTAAAGTTCCCAAGGCTGAGAAACACTTGATGCATACTCTGTTATTTCAGTTAAAGGGTTTGTTGCTGGATCTTACATCTTTTTATTTTGTACAGGGAAAATCTGATAAACATTAACACAATAAATAAGGTAGTAATCATTCAAAGCTTTAAAATGCTTCTTATACAATATACCGGTACTTTTGAGCAGGAAAAAACAATACTACATTGGTTATTTTTTAATCCAATAAACAGGCTAGTCTTAGTGATATTTGGGACGTAGGGTTAGCAAAAGAAATGTATGGAAAGCCTTTCATACATAGCTTTAATATTTATTGGCAAAGTAAACAATCAGCCACAATCAAAAAATGCCTGAAACTATACCAAAAGTACACACAAGACTTCCTCTTCTCTTCATCCTCCTTTTACAGGTTTTAGAAGGTCACCGAGGTGCTATAAAATGTTTGTCATTTGATGAATGGCATCTTGTAACAGGAGGCAGCGATGGATATATTTTGGCATGGAGCATGGTGGGAAAACACAAGCGATGTCTAATGGCTTTCAGACATCCCAAGTAAGTCTTTTTAGTATAAAATACATTTTGCATTTTAAGCCTTATCAATCACTCCATTAAAGAACCATTGTGTTCTTAGAAGCCACTGGAGGAGATATTTTGAAACCATGAAAGAGGGAGATAAATCTTGAAACCACTGAGAAAGAAAGTCTTATGGCATGAAGGAAATTATTTTCATTCTGGCTGAATGAAAGATGCCATCAAAGCCATGACCCAGAAACTAGAGACTGGAACCGGATGAGAAAAACAGGAACAGGCTCAGCTGTTAATTCAGAAGCCATATAACTAATTGGTCTCTAAACAGGAAGGAGAAATATTTCTTTTAATCTATCACCACTTTGCTTCAGCAAAACGGTGCAATAATCTTTTCTCTGAATCACATGTCCTCCCTACTCTGATTGATTGCTCCTTTCATTGTTAGCATTTAGAATAAGATGCCACTGGCACACAGGACTAAAACCAAAATAAAGTCCTAATTCTGGCAGCTCCCTATTTAGCCCACATAATATACAATGAATGCTTTCATTTAAGAGATTCCGTTTGTTTTGGTAGTTATTTTTTCACACTAGACATTCCAAATTTTTCTCTAGCAATTGCTTTCTTAGTACAGTAGTACAATCATTTTTTCTTCTTAGAATGATTTGTGAGGACAAATGATTTTGAATATTTTTTTAATTCATTAAAAAAAGCAAGGATAAACCTGAAAGATCAGAATTGGACTCCTGAAAAACTCTGGGCAGGCCAGAATTATAAATGGCATCTAAGGGGTTATGAATGTTTAGCTGTTCACATGGGTACAAAATAAGGTAGATGACACTGACAGAGATATTCAGGTTTTGTTTCCTAGGCAAAAGGTATTACAGCATTTTTTAAAAAAATCCAGAACATCCAATAACGTTTGGAAGTGGCTCACATAGACCCTTATCTCAGTGAATTAGTAAATTAGAACAGACTTCGAAGGTTCTGTTATTATGGCCAATCTCAATAAAAGTAGCTTTAGCCATTTTGTGGAATTAATTTTATGATCTAGTCCATGGCAGGTGTCAAACGTGTGGCATCACATTGCTGTAACGTGCTGTTTCATGACATTTTTCCATTCGCGGAACTGGGGTGAGCGTGACCTGCACATGACACATTTGATCCCCAGGCTACCAATTTGACACCCCCTGATGTAGTCTATCTAATGGGGCTGATATCAGTCTTGTAAGTGCTGTATATCTTTCTCCTTCAGCAAATTAGGAAACCATTTCAGAACATAATCTGAAATTTTGCATCTATTTTATCATAGAGTTGGTTCTGTCTCTGTACCACATCTAAGTAAAAAATGTATACTCAACTTTGGATGAAAAGTTAATCCTATCCCTATAATACTGATGTTCTAGATCAGTGTTTCTCAAACTTTGTTGGTTCACTGCCCCCTTTTAGAAAAAAATGAATACTTAATGCCCCCTGCCAAGCCCCGCCCACAAGCCCCACCTCCAGGGTGGGGGTGAGCTGTCCAAGCCCTGCCCCCAGGGTGGGGGTGAGCTGTCCAAGCCCCGCCCTGGAATGGTCGGGGCTTGGGCAGGGAAGGGAAAAAAAGTCGCCGTTTGGTGCCTGACTTTCTCTGAGCAGGGCGGCTTTGGAAAGCCAGGAACCGGGAAAGCCTTGGGAGCTGGCTTTTTCTGAAGTGCAGCAGCGGCAAGGGAGACTCCAGCTCCCAAGGCTATCCTGGTCCTTGGCTTTCC
>JANHGC010576633.1:0-12720 GCA_027560395.1 Boaedon fuliginosus | reverse complement strand
AGGTACCCCGCTCCTAAGCCATGTAGGGCTTTGAAAGTTGTTACTAGCACCTTGAATTGCACCCGGAAGACCACTGGCAACCAATGCAGCTCGCAGAAGATAGGTGTTATGTGGGAGCATCGAGGTACATTTTGCTACAGCTCAGATAATGTTTCATGCTAGGTCAATGAACCATCTGGTAATGTTTTGCTTACTTGCAAGAGTAGATGTTGGAATAAAAGTATCTTTAAAGCTAAAAATCCCACCTTAAATGGGAATAACAGAATATGCAAGAACTAGAGAAAGGGAGAATATTGATAGCACCATGGCTGGAGTTTAGGATTTGTTTTTCAGTTTCACAGAATATTGGCTTGCCTTTATTTATAGCAATCCAACAAACTGAACTAGATAGCAGACTGAGGTCCACAGATTGAACACCCTAAATTGTTATGAATCCAGGATGCTGTCCCTTTTCACCCAAAAGTACCCTTCTGTCTTTAAGAAGCATAACTGGAGAAGACATATATTATAAAATAGGTGGGGCTCAGGATTCAGAGATGCAGAATGGAAATGAGGAGCACCTAGACTTATAAAAGAAGGAGAAAGAAAAATAAGGATTTTATTTAAAAGTCTTTTAAAGTAAAACTGAACAATTAATATGATTATGCACCATGACTTGTCTTATTAATTAATATGATTATGCACCATGACTTGTCTTATTAAAAAGTTGAGGGGCTCTTGAGGCCACATCCAAAGATTTGATGAAACTTAATGCAGTACACCCCTAATATAAAAGGCTATGTAAATATCACTAGCCCAAAATACTGTGTACTGAAAATTATTATTACAGAATTAAATCATATCTTATCATTACATTATTTATTTATGTATTACCACATAATAATTGTCATATTGCATCATATTATTCTATATCTACAGTGGAATAGCATTGTACCAGCATAGTGCAACTTGGGAGTTCTCCTGGATCCACAGCTGCAATTGGACCAGCATTTGGCGGCTGTGGCCAGGGGAGCTTATACGCAGGTTCACCTGTTGTACCAGTTGCGCCCCTTCCTGGACCAGGAGGCTCTTATCACAGTCACTCATGCCCTTGTCACCTCTCGTTCAGATTACTGTAACACACTTTGCATGGGGCTGCCCTTGAAGAGCACTTGGAAACTTCAGTTGGTCCAGAATGCAGCCACGCAAGTGATTAAGGGTGTACCTCGATGCACCCATATAACACCTATCCTCCGTGAGCTGCACTGTGTCCCAGTTGTCTTCTGGGTGCAATTTAAGGTGCTAATGACAACTTTTAAATCCCTTCCTTCATGGCTTAGGAGCAGGGTACCTTAGAGACCGCCTTCTGCCACCCTATACCTCCCAGTGCCCAGGTCTCACAGAGTCGACCTGTTACGGGTCCCGTCAGCTAAACAATATCAGCTGGTGGGGTCCCGATCAAAGGCCTTCTCTATGGTGGCACCAGCCCTTTGGAATCAGCTACTTGTAGAGGTCCGAACCATCCCTAGTCTGTCGGCCTTCCGCAGAGCCATTAAGACCTGACTCTGTCGGCAGGCCTGGAATTAATTCCCACCCTGAATGAATGGATGTTGCCTGGTGTGTATTAGTATTTATTAATTTTATTCTGTAGTAATAGTTTTTTAAATATGTTGAATTGTTTTTAAAGTATGTTGTAAGCCGCCTCAAGATTCCCTTGACTGAAGAAGAGAGGCAGGGTATAAATCAAATAAATGAATGAATGAATGAATGAATGAATGAATGAATGAATGAATGAATGAATGAATGAATGAATAAATAAATAAATAAATAAATAAGATATTGCCAGGGAGGGAGTTGTTAAAAGCTTTAAATATCCTTTGTATGTTTTTCACTATTCAATTCTATTTAGAGGAAAGTATATACATAAAACAGTATAAATTACTCAATTTCTTACATTACTGTTATCTTTGCCATCAAATTTCTTAGCTAGTTAATTCAAAAATATCTTGTTTAAAGAACTGCGGTACTTGCATACTAACAGACAATACTTTAAGGTGAAATACAACACCAAAGGAATACTTTTTTCTAAATCAGATTTTAAAACAATTTAAAAAGAAATATTGTACCTTTTGAGCAGTACTATTTAAATTCAGTCTTTTGTTCATGCTCTTATTTATGGTTTTATTTGTGCAGAAACTGAAACAGTTGGAATGTTCTCTTCCCTTTTACTCAACATGCAATCACATTGCTGCAATTTAGTAGTTTATGCAAAATAGCTTAATTGGATATTTTGAAAACTTGGCATTTCAAATTAGAATTAAACGTTTCATTTAAATTAATCTTGTTCAAACCCTGTAACATCTTCAGCAGTCAATAAGAATATCAATTTAAGAAGAGATGTACACAATACCAATTCCATGAAAATATGTTGAGAGGGAATTGTTAAAATCACAACTGTACCAACATACATTTTTTGTATTTTAAAGTCAACCAGGAAACTATGAAAAAAAACAGGAATAGATTTCCCAAAGACGTTTTTAAAAGGGGCCTAATCTCTATACTTTTGTTTTCAAGTGTTATTTCTGCTATAGAACTGTTCCTGTAAATTCAACACCCTACTCAGTTCAGAAATACAAATTCAGAGCAAGAAATAGCTGATAGCTAAAATGCAAATTATCTACAACGTATAGTAATGAAAATCAAGGAGCACAGTAAAAAGAATGAGACAATTATATATCAAGATTAAATAATAACAGGCATTGCAACTACTCTCAGAATTGATAATGAAGATATTAAACTGGGAGATAGCTTTTAACCATTAACTGTAAATGATCTAGTAGTTAAAAACTACTGTCCAACCAATAACAGATTTGTAAAGTAGTAATGAAGGCCTTGGAAAAATATTCAAAATCCAAAATTCTCTATATCTACAAAGATCAACATTATCCAGATTATGGTTTTTCTTGTGAGACTAGACATATGCAAAAGTTTAACTTACAAAAACAGGACAGAACAAATATCAACACATTTGAACTTAACAGCAGATGACTGTTAAGGATACCACAGAAAGCCATGAAAATCACCAAACAGACCATAGAACAAACAATGCAGTGGAGGCACAAATAACTGGACTCAAAATATCATTTGAAGATCTTGAGAAGTCTATAATGAAGAAAAGAAGGCTCAATCAATCAAAATAGAGCTGGAAGAATATAGAATTTAGTCCAACCCCTTGCTCAAGCAGGAGACCTTACCATTTCAGACAGGTAGCTGTCCAATATCTTCTTAAAAATCTCCAGTGATGAAGCACACACAACTTCTGAAGACAATCTGTTCCACTGGTTAATTGTTCTCACTGTTAAGAAGTTTCTCTTATCCCAGGTTGCTTCTCTGCTTGGTTAGTTTCCATACATTGTTTCTTGTTTTCCTTTGGAAAATAAGTTAACCCCCTCTTCTTTGTGGCAGCCCCTCAAATACTGGAATACTGCTATCATGTCCCCACTAGTCCTTTTGTCTCAATTCTTGCAACTGTTTCCATATGCTTTTGTTTCCAAAAGCATACGGAGCATACGGAGACATATCCATCTTAGAAAGGACTCTCTTATAACAGCTATGAATGTTGTAGATCCTGGAGATAATCTGTGTCTATGGTTATTAAAAGATGACACTAATCTAATTGTTCCTAATCCAATTTCAATTTGAGCATATCCACTGAAGAAGGTCATAGGAAGCAGTTTCTTGATCCACTGCCATAGTTGCTCTTTAGTAGCTTTTTCTTACTTTCAGTTGGCTTCTGCCTTCTCATATGTTAAGACTATGAGTAAAAATGGTGTTCCAGATGTTTTGGGATTGCACCCAAGACACTTCTCATGATTGGTACTATTTTTCTTTCTCTTGCAAATAATTCTAACTCTATTTGCAGGTCTTTATATTTTACGATTTTCTCCATTCTTTCTTTTCTATTCTGCTGTCTCCAGGTACTGTAGTTTTATTAGCTAAGAAAATAATCATAATGAATCTTGAATTGTACACTATAGGCAGAATATCCAAATTCAGTGGAATCAGAAACATTTCTACTAAACCACAATGGGGAAGCTCCAGTGAACCAGTCAACACCTGACAACAAAGAAACAATGCAGTTCTGGGTGCAACTATGGGACAATCCAAAGATATACACAGAATAAGCCCTTCATGGCTTAGGAGCAGGGTACTTTCGAGACCACCTTCTGCCACCACATGCCTCCCAGCACCCAGTTAGATCTCACAGATTTGGCCTCCTATGGGTCCCGTCAGCTAAGAAATGCCGGTTGGCGAGCCTCCAGTCAAAGGCCTTCTCTTTAGCAGCACCGGCCCTCTGGAACCAGCTCCCCATGGAGATCCGAACCGTCCCAAATATGTTGGCATTCCACAGAGCTGTGAAGACCTGGCTTTGTTGGTGGGCGTGGAATTGATGACTCCCTTGTAAAAATGATTGCATGTGTGGTGTATGACTGTGATTAATAGTGTTTGACTTTTATAGTATTTTAATGCTTTTATGCTGTTTTATCTTTTTGTATTTTTAACTATGTTGTAAGTCGTCTCGAATTCCCCTAGACTGGGGAAGAGAGGCGGAGTATAAATTTAATAAACAAACAAAAAAACAAGAATTCAGCTTAAAGAAGGTGGATAAAAATAAAAAAGGTGAAATGAAATAACATTCAATAACTGAATAACTGAAATGGTAGAGAAAAAAAGCAAAGATAAAGAATTGATCAGCACCAGGTAGAGATGAACTACATAGCTTTTTTGTTGAAATATCTGACTTGTCAAATCCATTTGTTCCCAAGCAGTTTATCAAACTACAAAGAGGTGAAACTGAAGATTGGGTAACATCTGGTAGAACCTACATGATAATGAAAGATCCAGCAAAAGGGGTACACAAGCAATTACAAACCAATTATCTGCTTACCAACAACTTTCAAATTGCTAAATAGTGTGTACCTCAGGGCTATCAAACTCGCAGCCCGTGGGCTGGATGCATCACACACTGGCCATGCCCATGCCTGGTTTAGTGAAGGGGAAGTTACGATACATCACGTGACGTTGCCGTGATGCCTCAAGTTTGACACCCCTGGTGTCACTGATACAGCACCTAGCTGAAAACAAGCCCTTTCCACCTGACCAGAAAGAAAATTGCCCTCACAACAGAGAAACAAATGATCAACACCTGACAAAATGATTTTGTAAAACTGCAAGAGAAGGAAGACAAACTTGAATGTAGCTTGGACTGAACTGATTACAAGAACCATTCAACTCCCTGACACAATTGGACAATCAAATGCCTAGAAATAGGAGCCAGTAGAAACGTGACATTTAATAGACAGAAAGTAGACTAGCATTCATAGTAAAACACAGCAGAATCGTAAAAGCAGAATCTTAGATACCTGTTCTGAAAGCCCACCATATTTAATGAGGTATGCTTTCAGCTAAATGTGATTATAACACAACTATATTAAACAATACATTTGTCTATGTTTCTCTAACTTGGTGCAGGGATTAATTTACATTTTTTACATTAAACATTAATTTTACATTTTGTAAAACATTAATTTTACATTTTTTGAGAATTTCTTTGACCGCAGGCTAAAAGCACTACATTTCAAATTAATTGTTTTTCACTAAATAGTTCACTGTCTCCTTACCTCCCCTTATTTCCACGGGTTCTCATTCACATAATTGTTTCTAATAAATTTTGAACATGGGAACAAACCAAATCAGAGTTAAATGGATGGCATTTATCAAACACCATTAGATAAAATACAGCTAATCTTCAATTTACGACCACAATTAAGCCCAAAATTTCTGTTGCTAAGCAAGACAGTTATTGAGTGAGTTGCACTCTATTTTATGATCTTTTGTCACAGTTAAACAAATTACTCTGGTTGTTAAATGAATCATGCAATTGTTAAGCAAATCTGGCTTTCCCCATTGACTTGGCTTGTCAGAAGCCAGCTGGGAAAGTTACGAATGGTGGTCACAGACCCCAGGCAGTGCAACTGTCATAAATACATGCCAGTTGCCAAGTGCCCGAACATGATGCTGCAACAGTCGTAATTGTGAAAACCAATCATAAATCACTTTTTTCCAGTGCCATTGTAACTTCAGTCAGCGGTTATGAATTGAGGACTACTTGTAATCATAAACATAGTATCCCCTTCATGCTTTTTGTTTTCAGCAAAAAAGCTGGCTAGCAATTATAAAAGGTTTGCATGTTTCTCATTCTGTATTCCTTTTAAAATGACTTGTCAGGAGTCAAATGGCCTCTAAACTGTCAAATTATTACTGAAGTTATCTCAAATGCAAATCATGATTGGTTTTCTTTCCAGAAAACTGATTTTCAATACCTATAACTTGGAAAAGAGGAAAAAAGGGAATATGTATAAACTGATGAAAAGAAAGAGATATATAAGTAAGTGGTTTTTCCAGGAGAGGAGGATGGTTTAGAAGAGCCTTTGATCTGCTCATACAATATTGTTTTACAACTAGAAAGACCGATTCCTGTAGTCCAAAGCACGGTCCTTATGGCTTCTCAACTTCATTTAAAACTTATCGATTACTTTATGTTACTCTTCCTCAGCCTGGTGTTCTGTAAGAGCGTTGACCTCCAGCTCCTTATCACACCCAACCAAAATAGCTGTCGGGATGCGGCTGACTGGGAATTATGGGATTTGGTAATTCAAGGCGTCGGGAAGGCCGCATTTCGGAGTACTAACGCCGTCTATCTCAAGTGAAAAGTTATTAAAAGTTGTTGTTGGGGAGGGGAGAGATGAACGTGGGTGCAGAGAGGACACGGAGGACAAGCCTGGGCAAAACTTGGGAAAACAAAGGAAGAACTGAGCGGCTGCCACCCGCAGACACCTCGTCTCCCTGGTCCTGCTCCGGCCGGTTCTGCCCAGCTGCAAGCGAAGGGCAGCGTTACACGCCGGACGGCGACGGCGAGAATTGAATTAAAAAAAAAAAAAAAGCGGCGCTGCTGGTGCTGCCTAGGCTACCAAACAACAAGGCGCCCTCGCGAACAGGGTCCTACCTTCGCCAGCAGCCCCTCGCCCTCTCCACGCAGCCTCTACGGGGAAGGCATCTCGGGGCATCGTTTGAGGCTCGCTCGACGCCTCAGGCAACAAGTGAAGGGAGACGCTGCCCTCGCGCGCCCATCCGCTCTCCGGGCCCGCCTCTTCTGCGCGTCCCGCAGGGGGTGGTCCACGCTGGAGGGTTTTCTCCCTCACGCCCCCCCCCTCGAGGTCAGTGGCTGCTGCTTGTCAAGGAAACGTCCAAAGGGAAGGCCGGGCGCTGCTCAAAGAATGCGCCGGGACAGACCCCGGAGGCTTTGGCATCCCGAGGAGAAAGCTGGGAAAGGGCAGTTGCTCGGCGCTTGGCGTTGCTTTGGCGTGCCACGCGAAGCCGGGCGTTTCCATTGGTGGTTTTTAGCAGGTTGAAGGTAGCCCACTCGATTGGGATTTAAATAAATGTCAGTAAATACACTGCTGCTGCTGCTGTGTTTCTAGACCTCCCCTTGCCACCCATCAGACAGTTGATACCCAGATATTCCTTTCAGTCCACAATGGTTTTTAATTTCTCAGTGTGGCTCTTTCCCCTCTACAAGTTGAATAGCCTGGTCTAAACTTTCCAAACCAAGAATTGCTTTTAGCTTTTGAATGGTATGCAAGTAGTCCAATTAACAGATAGGCCAACAAATTTCATTTAAGTCTTAAGAACTTAGGAGGTCTCTCACACCATGCCCAAAACTTCCAGGGGATGTATATCATCTTTGACCTCAGATTATGCATCCTGCCTTAGAACAATCCATTTGAAGACTAAGCTTTCTCATTCATAAGAGCTTCATTATTGTCATATATACTGCAGAGCCCTTCTCACATTTGATTGTTCACTTGGTTTATCCATATAATTTCCACCACTATGTTTGAAATATATTTCATGAAAGTTCTATTTGTACAGTAATAAGTATTTCAGGTATGGAAACCAACTGATATTATCAAAGCCTTAAGTAATAGACCGTGCACATGTAGATTTCACCAGAAAGAATTAAGTCTCTCTTTCAGTAGTTTTAGTTATATTAAGTTGTAAAACTATTTATATTTAGTGCACATTTAATGTAGCATGACCCTACTTTATCATAATGTTGGATTATGTGGAAATTAAAGGGCCAAAACTTCCTAAAGATTTGGAATGGTAAAGATACGTGCCATCATATGAAAAGTAACAGCTTTATATCTTGTTCCTAGAATTTGTGGACTTATTTAGCTGGCCCCAAGGCATCTTTAAGTTAACAAAACTGGCTAGATTCAAATTACACGCAAGGCTAAAATGTGGCTAGCTATGAGAGACAGGATATTGGGTTCATTAAATTAGTGGTTTCAATCTTTCTTATTCTAAATGACACCAATTTATTACTTATTTTGTCCTGCCTTTATTGTGAATCTACATTCAACCAGAATAAACAAAACAAAAACAGTAATTTTTTTCTGAGCATCCTTATTCTCACATTATTTTTGTTATCAGTTAATTGTCAGCTTTAAGAACAATACAATATGCTTTTATTATTACAGGTCAAAATGAAAGCTAATTTGGACTGAAGTACTAACTGCTATTATTGGATCAATTTACATTTAAACACAAATAATCTTACAAACACCAATACACTAAAACAAATAATGAAAATTAAGCAGTTCAAGATAGCATTTTATTTTGCCTCTTGAATCCAAAACTTTCAGAGTGCACTTCTGTCTTAGATTACAGAAAACTGAATATTCAGTTTTTTACTTTCGAAATACCCTACAATTTGCTTTGTCTTCTTATAAGATCCTTGGGGGAGAAAGAGTCACATTCCACCTATATTACTTTTGAACACTAATGGTATACATACTATTGGTTGAGAAGCATTGAGGTAGAATAGACCTTTTATAATGTTTCATTTTATAGTTTGCTATTGATTAAAAACAATTGGAACGAAGTTTGACCTTTTAGAAATGAATCTCCCTGGTTTATGAGTGAAGTACTGGACTAGAGGAAATTGTGAAAAGGCACATTTTTGCCAGTTTTAATCATCATGTTGTAGTCAACTCCTGCATGGAAGGATGGATTTTCTGATGATCTGTCCTTAATGAGATCTTTTAGATCTTCCAATGGTGCACTCATTGCCACTGTAATGGAGTCCATATACCTTGCAGCTGGGCATCCCCTTCTTCTCTTTCCACCTTTTATAGCATTACGTCCTTCTCCAGAGAGCTTGGTATTTGCATAAATAGGATAAACAAAAGTGCCTCCAGTGGGAACTTTGGGTTGATTTGATCAATTTTCAGTTTGTTTTTGTAACTGTCCAAGGTATTCTCAAGAGTCTTCAACATCAAAGTTCAAAAGCATTCATATTCATCCTGTTATTCTTTGTCAAAGTTCAACTTGTCTTCCTGGTTGATTCATTCTTCTCCAGATGACCTATTCGGTAAAGGATCCCTACAATATGACATGTCTATGTGGCATTGGAAAATGAAAACGAGAATAAAAACCTTCATTCCAGTTTTCCTCTAGAGTCAATGATGATTCCCTTCATTAATGGAAGGAAGCCTTCATCTTCACAAAGCACTATGCCTACTGTAGATCCAGTGCAAGGATTTTCAGTTATCATCTGTTAAGAAACAATATATACATTGTATAATTATTTCTCAAATAATTGTTTCTTACATTTATAATGTGTTGAGTACTTTACAAAGCAAAGTTAAAAATAACTCTGTTCCAGTCATTCATGGAAAAACATTTTACTTTCAGCTGTAAAGTTTTAATGTATTTATTCTCCAGAAGGTGAAATTCTTGGAATTTCATAATTAAGAGACCATAGTGATGTAATATTCTGGGGATTAATGTACCAACAGATATTAATGACATCAGTTGGCAAAAGGTACACTTGAGAATAAGATTTTGTGGTCTTTAAAAATGTTTGTGAAAACAGATTTTGACACACCACCTTTATTTATTAAAACATTTTCCCCAAATGTTTGAATACATTGATAAATATTGAGTTGCTGAATCAACTTGTTAAGAGTAGAAAAATACTTTTTCAGGCTTAGATTTTTGAGGGATAAACTAAAAATCCCAGCACCATCTCTTTTGATGAGTAGCAGAAAAAGTTGCTTTGACATAAGGCCCAAAGCACTTCTTTCAAATTATTTTTAAAATATGGAGCCCCTTAAGAGAATACATCTTCAAATCCAATGTCCCCTTCTTTAGGAATATATTAATACATTAAAACTTATCTTTGTATAGAGCTGCTCTGTTTAAAAAGTTAATTAAAATACAGATTAAATTAAAATATAAAAATTGCAGTATATTAAAAAATTGTAAAAAACTATTATTTTTACTTTTATTGAAAAAGGTAGACTTCTAAGGGTCTATAAATTACTTGGTTTAATTTTCTCTTTCAGAACAATTTTATACAAATGCATTTGTGTGTGTGTATCCAAATTAATAGGCCAGTTGTTTGCTAAAAGTGTCTAATTCAGTAACTTTTAAATTGCAAGAATCCAAAGTGGTTAGCAATTTACAGTACATCAGTTTTAACTTTGTATGGCAACAGATTCTGTTTTCCATCTAGCAAACCTGGCTGCTATAAAAAGAAAGATAGACAGGATCAGACCTGGTTACTATTAGGAGGGGTAACCACTAGAAATCCCATTCCTGAACTGAAAGCAAAAATGTATATATGCATCCAGGAAGAAGTAACTATTTTCATAATGTTGCCTAGAAAGCACATGGTTGCCTGCATGTGATCATCAAATTAGAAGTGTTTATTTTTATATTTAGATATTCCGGATATCTAATTCTAAAACTGTCTTATATAGTTCATCTTATTGTGAAGACTTTTAGGTAATTACTAGAAAACCCAGGCCTTATTGGATCATTGTTTCAAAGATTTTTTCTTACCTAAACAGAAAAACAAAATGACCACCGGAGGCCAAAAAAAAAAAAAAAAAGGCAGTGAGAACAAGACCAACTTTCAACTTCCTGGTGGCTCCCCCATTGAGTTTCTTTGTGGAAATTTGCCAGGAATCATAAACCAACCTTCCTTCCTCCATCTAAATTTCTCTTGCAGGCTTTCCACGAAGTAAATGAGGAAGATGATAGGAATTCAGGAGGGAATCATGGTTCTCAAATTCTTTAAATTAGCCTATTTGAGGTACCTTGGTTCAAAAATTATTGCTGTTTCACCCAGTTACAGATCATGATGGGAGTTTTAATAGTACACAGAGTAGTGTGCAAAAAGTGTTGAGTTGTGCAAAAATGTTGCAAATTAACGCTTTCAGAAATAGAAGTGTTAATAGTTTATTTTTATCCATTAACAAAATGGAAAGTAAATGAACAGAATAGAAATCCAAATCATCAAAATTTGGTGTGGCTACCCTTTGTCTTCAAAACAGTATCAATTCTTAAATCAGGGAGTTTGTATAGGAACAAGGCAAAAGTTATATCCTGCATCAGCAAAGTCTCCCACACAAAGATTTCAAAGCAGTCTGGGGTTTCCAAGATGTCTGTTCAAGCTCTTTTGAAGCACAAACATGTTTTTATGGACCGGAGATGCAGTGCTTGGCTAAGGAAACTTAATGCAACAGATGAAAGACACATTATGCTACTTTTCAACATTGGAAGATGTCCAGCAGTGCCATCAGATGGAAAACAGTGGGGTACACTCAATTGCTATCTGAAGAAGTCTGGCCAGAAAAAGCCATGCCTCCAATTTGGAAACAAAGCTAAGCAACTCAACTATGCACGAAAACATAGACTTGGGTGCAGAAAAATGGCAGCAGGTGGACTGATAAAAAATTGAAATATTTGATGGTAACAGGAGTGTTTGCTGAAGAGCAGTACAATAATGAGCATCTGATGGCAACAGTGACACGTGGAGATTCCTTGAAAATTTGGATTCTGCAAATGGAGTTGTAGATCAATGGTGTCCACAATGCTAAGAAATACAGGCAGATACTTATCCATCATGCCATACCATCGGGGAAGTGTGTGATTTGCCCCAAATTTATTCTGCAGCGGTACAGCAGCCCCAAACATATAGCCAATGTCATTAAGATCTTCAGAGTAAATTAGTAGTCTTGGAAATAATGATTTGGCCCCCAGAGCCCTGATCTCAACATCGAGTCTTTGGGATTACATGAAGAGACAGAGTATGAGGCAGCCTACATCCACAAAAGACCTGTGGTTAGTTCTCCAAAGTGTTTGGAACAGCCCTGAAAGAATCTTGCCAAATTCCTTTAAAAACTATGTGCAAATGTACCTAGAACAATTGATGGCTTTTTGAATGCAAAGGGTGGTCACACCAAATGTTGATTTGATTTCTCTTCTGTTCATTTACTTTTCGTTGATAAAAACAAATTATTAACACTTCTATTTCTGAAAGCATTCTTAATTTATAGAATTTTTGCACAACTACCTAAAACATTTGCATGGTACTGTACGTAACAGTACATAGGTCTTCAGAGAGCTTGGATCTTTACTTAATCATCATTCTCTGTATATGAACTCTGTAACCAAGGGGGAAGTTTCCATTGTGTTACAATGTGGCAAAAAAGTATTTAGTCAGCCACCAATTGTGCAAGTTGTCCCACTGAAAAAGATGAGAGAGGCCTGTAATTGTCATCATAGGTATACCTCAACTATGAGAGACAAAATGAGAAAACAAATCCA
>JANHGC010576563.1:0-12730 GCA_027560395.1 Boaedon fuliginosus | reverse complement strand
GAGTTGAAGTCCACAAGTCTTAAAAGAGCCAGGTTTGAAGACCCCTGGGCTAGCCCAACGCCCTGCTCAAGGCAGGCGACCTTTTGCCCTCCAGATCAAGGGGTTGTCAGCCTGTTCTTGAAAAGCTCCAGCAATGAGCTCCCCCTCCCCCAACTCTGGGAGGCTACGTCGCTTCCACTGATGGATTGTTCCCTCTGGAGAGGAGCTCCTGCTTTGCTTTCTCTGGTTTCTCTGTTAAGATTTGAAAGCCGCCTGGTTGACTTGGGTCGGTCGACTCAGCCCCCCTCCCAAGGTGGTCGTGGGGGAATAAGAGGAGGCAGGAATTTATTCATTTAGCCTACGGCGTATCATAGATGGCACTAGGAAGATATATTAACGTTTCATCTAAATTAGTATAACACAATAAAATATAAAGGTTAAAAATATCTAGGCTGTCTACCATTGAGGCAGGAGTATTACTGTCTTGAGATATATTTATTAAAAAGGCAGGATAAAAAGTCAATAATAAGTAATAATAGCAATTTCCACGTGTTGAATAAGCCGTGAGCCTGCCGCCTCCTTTGCCTTCTGGTAGAGTTGAAGAAATCCTTGCTGGATTTTGCCTCTCTTGCTTGCCTGGCCTATTTCCCACTTTTCCTTTCCTGTTTCTGAGATGAAGCGTTGCATTTTCTGAAGGCGTCTTTGCATCTTTGCTGCGATGAAGCGTTGCATTCCTTTTCAGCCCCGTGGGCTCCTTTAGGCATCTCCTAATTTTCTTCTTCATTGATACTGCTTGAGACGATGCTATCTTTATTTTCCTTTTTAAGAAGTCTCAGCCGACCCAACCAGATTTTTTACCACAATTACTTTGACTTTTTTTGCAATTTAATTTCATTTTTAAAAAAGTTAAAATGCGAACTCCAAATTTTTTTAAACAGAAATAAACAAAAACACAAAACAAGCAAGACATTTAAAAAGGTGCGTTAAAAAGACGCTAACACTTATATGCCTATAAATTCTAGCTGAATGATACAGTGCAATATTAGTTCCTCGCGCCTTGCGAAACAGCACCCCCCCCCCATTTTAAACTAATTCTATTTATACATTATTAACTGTCGTTTATTTACTATCTATGAGCTGCCGTGAGGCAGTGGTTGGAATGCAGCATTGCAGGCTAACTCTGCCAACTGCCAGGAGTTTGATCCTGATGGGCTCAAGATTGACTCCTTCCAAGATAGGTAAAATGTTGGCCCAGGTTGTTTGGGGTCAACATACTGACATTTCTAAACCGCTGAGAGATGGTATCTTCACGCACAAGTTAAGCAAACCCCATTCATATTTCATCCACTTGCAGTCTTATAATTCCTGAACATTCCAACATTTATGGCTTCCTTTCATTTTCTTTCATAAGTTTAAAACATTCAGTTTCACTCCAAAAAAAAAAAGGACTATCATCCTTATACAAATCCCTGAAATATTCTTTCAGTATTCCTTTACTTCATCTCAAGTTACTTTTAATTCCATTCACTCTGCAGGAGGTTCTTCATTTAGGTTTTTTTTTTTTCATTCACTCCAAAAACATTTTTTAAAAATTTCTATCGAAATAGTTCTGCACAGAATGCCTGCAGCGGTGGCTCCTCAGACTCAGCGCCCTGAGCGCAGGGGACGTCATTCGCTTCCGTTTCCTGGCGTTGCAGAACGTGAGACAAGGCAGCCCCTTCCAGGCTTTGGGCAAATGGCTGTCATTCATTGAATGAGAATTGAGGCAGAGGCAGCGGAAACCTCAAATGTCGCTGCGGTGTTTTCTCTAAAACTCTGAAGAGCTGCTGTTAATCTGAATGGATAAAGATGAATGGCTGTGGGAACCAAGTATTTCTAGTCTAGCAAAGAGGGGGACTGGGGTGACATAGAGCAGTCTCCCCATAGTTGAGGAGCTGCCACAGTGAAGAGGGGATGGACCTATTCTCCCAAGAACCAGAGGGCAGGCAGGAGTTAGGAGAGATCCAACCTAGAACTAGGGAGACATTTCCTGACAATGAGGACAATTTAACCAGCGTTGCCTTCAGAGGTTGTGGGTGCTCCATCACTAATCACTGGAGGCTTTTAAGAAGAGACGGGGCAGCCATTTGTCTGGAATGGTATCAGGTCTCCTGCTTGAGCAGGGGGTTGGACTAGAAGACCTCTAAGGTCCAGTTCAACTCTTATCAATATTCTATGACTTCTAAGTGACACTGTATAAAGTAGTTTTTTCCCCCCGTGTTCTAGTTGGAAACCGAGATGGTGATCCCATCACACGAGCACTCGGGATAAAGAAGTCAGATCTTAGCACGATTTCAAATGCTAACAAGCATGGAGATGCTGCAGCTCGATACAATGGCTTGTGAGAAAACTGAATGTCAGCTTTTCCCAGCTTCGGTAAAGTATTTCCATCCACATACAATTTTTCGTAATTTGATAGAAGACCTAACAATATTATTTTCTTCAACATTCAGAAGTTTTATCCGTTCGGAATTCTTTTCATGGAAGGAAAGTGGGGAGGTCAGTTATTGCATTTTACGTGAGCAGCTTCCTTAAACCGTGTTTGTTCCCTCCGTAACAGAACGGCTTGTATGTGAGGAGCGGAAACGATGCTTGTGCTGCCGGACTCCATTTGTGGATAATCGCAACCGGAGCCCCCTGCAGGCACCGCGAACAGCAAGAGCAGGACCGACAGCCTTCCACGCTCAACACTCACCCGCTGGGGCTGCAGGGGCCCTTCTTTTCTCAGTGGGAGAATATCTTGTCTTGGATCTTTGAATAAAATTACAGAGTTATAACAATAATGCACCTTCTGTGTCTGTTGCTGACTTTCCTTCTGGTGCACAAGAAACAGATTTGCTAGTATTCGTTTTGTGTAAAACTACTTCAAGTTTTAATCTGTTACTACCATTACATTTAGAGTTACTAAAATGTTAGTAACTCAGATTAAAACCTGAAGTAGTTTTACACAAAATGAATTTATATTCATTTTATATTCATATACCAAAATGTTTCTTGACCGGAAACTTCTTTTCGATAGAGAAATGTTGGTGTTGCCACCTTTGGAAAATTATAATAAAGCTTCTTATGCTGAGATGGGGGAGGGGAAGGAGTTGGACTCAGTGCTGTCACTTCTAGGATGGAATGGCCTATGCCAGAGGTTCCCAATTCCTGGACGGAGTCCGGTCTGTGGCTTGTTAGGAACCAGGCCGCACAGCTGGAGATGAGCAGCGGGCAGGCGAGCGAGCAAAGCTTCTCTGCACTTGCAGCCGCTCCCCAGTATCAGCACCAGAGCTCATCAGAGTCTCACGGGAGCGCAAACCCCGCTGTAAACGGGGCATGTGAGGGATCTAGGCTGTGCACTCCTCCCCCACCCACAGGTCCCTTTGCCCCACGACAGGGAGGAGGGTCCTGAAGGGTGACGCCTTGCCACCTACGAGTGTTTTAATGGGCACAAAGGGAGGCCGATGCCAGGATCCCACCCTCCAGCTGAAAGGGGGCCTGGAGAAGCAGTGGCAGCCCAGGTGCCACCGACCGCTTAACTCCCCTCCCCCAACCGGGTCCTGCATTGAAAGAAAGGAAAGAGACAAGAAAAGCAATACAGCCAAATGAGGTTTTATTGCTGCCCCCAAATCCCCTTTGGAGAAAAGCATCAGGAAATTCCATGTTGAGAGGAAGACCAGCGAAGGGCCTCTGGCCACCCAAACACAACCGCCAACCACGGAACGCCAGAGAGAACCGCCAGCAGCATTTGCGCTTCAGGAAGACGCCAACATTTCTTGCTGGCCTCGTGGCCTGTTAAACGGAGCTGCCGGCTCCCTCTGCAAGCTCTCTCTAAACGGGAAGCCAGGTTTGCTCTCAACACTTGGGACAGACGTAAGCAGTGCCCCAAATGACCCCTGGAGCTCGGCTTCAATCACGACCCACTCCAGAGACCAGGGGGTCCTGAGGTCAAACTCTCAGCAGGAGTCGCAAATGGCCCCCAGGAGTGGAAGTGCACCGCAGGCACCTTTCATGAAACTAGCAGGACATCCGAGGAACCCGGGGGGCCTGGGGGACATTCATGTCAGGTTGCTGTGCGTTTCCTTCTGCCATGTCAAACAAACCATCATAAACCTCAGCAGTGCCTTCATCGACTTTAAGAAGCTGAATTACAGAACGGCTGGCTGGAAAATCCCACAAAGTCGTGCGTCAGGCCAGCAGCCTCCAAGGGAGCGCAGGGCTGCCCTCTGGGCTCATGGGCCGAGAAGAGGCCGAAATGGCTGCAGCCGGAGGCTGGGAGCAAGGAACGGGCCCTGCTGGGCGCCAGGGAGGTTGAGGCAGGGCAGCCGTTGCCCTACACGAACTCTGTGAAGTCGTCCACGGAGGAGATCAAGCGCTTCCTCTGCCCGGTTTCGTAGGTGGGGGCCGGGTCCTGGGGGCCCCGGGCGGAGGCTTTCGTGGGGACTGGAGGATGCACGGTGGGGAAACCGGCCTCTTGGAACTGGGTTTCTTCTCGGATCTGGAAGCAAGAGATGTTGATTGCAAAGGCCCGATCCATGGGGTGCGGCCCCTCCTCCGTGGCGCCAGCAGCCCCTGCCCGGGCAGCTCCTCCCAGAGACCCGGCTGCCGGCCCACACCTGCGGCTGGGCTGCTCTTTACGGCTCTCGGGCTACTGCACATAATGTTAGGTTTGGTCTCTGCATGCCCCCCACTGTTGCCAGAGGGGCAACCACAGAAAGTATTTAAATCAAATAGCCACCATTTTAAACCCCGCTGCCTCCCATACAAGAGGAGCAATTAAGGGCGGCGTCTGAGCTACCCAGGCCTGGGCTAAAAGTGAGCAATTCAAGATGGCGTTGCAAGAGGCGCAGGGCGTCTGCTTCTGCCAGGACCTGCTTGCCTTTTGTGAGGAAACAGACGCGATGCTCTACCTGCTTCCAGCTTTTTGGAAGCAGCGAGTGGAGGAACCAGGGGCCCCCTTACCCTGTGCCGGAGCCGCTTGATGTGGCGCAGCCGAGCGATCCACTTCGAGGGATAGGTGTCGGTGGGGTTGGAGCGGCTGTGATGCACCAGAGACGCCATCTGAGGAGAGAGAGGAGAAGCACACCTGAACGGAGAGCCTCCCTGACTGCGGAATAAGCCAACCCGGCAACTCCAACCTGGCAGGCGCCCCAGGGCAACACCTACGGGGGTGGAAAGAGGCTCCCTGGAGGCGCAGGCAGGCACTGGCCCAGGGACCCGAGCCAGAGCCGCTCTGCAGAGGCCCAGCCTGATTCTGCTGGGCCGGCTGCCACAGGAGCTTAGCTTCAAGGGCTCCCCCAGGCCTGGAAGAGAGTCCAGCTCCTGGCAGCAGCCCTTGTGCTCAGAGCAACCCTAGAGTGTTCCTCGCCTTCCCAGCCAGAGGATCCCTCCGCTTGTTCAATGCTGTTTGGGAGCTCTAGAAGGCAGAGGGAGAGACCTTGAGGGACAGGAGGAAGAGCTGCTGCCAAAGCAATGGCCACATGAGAGAGAGTGGAGTCTGGGCCAGGAAAGGAGCCTTTCACAGAAGGCTAAAGAGAGCGAGGGGGAAGCACCTTCAGACCTGCAAGGTCCAGTTCCTGGAACTTGACAGTAAAAGTTGCCCTGAGCGACATGGCCTTAGTTTCTGAGTCTGCTCTAGCTTGTAGGGCTGGCAGAAGGAGAGATACCCTCCCACCCAAAGGAGACTTACGTTGGCATGCAGCGCCATCTGCCGGGCAACAAAGGAAAGGTTTTTGTCCGAGACAATCTTCACCACACTCCTGTCAATCAGCCCCTCCATATCTGGGAAGGCAGGGAGAGAGGAGATCGCAGGGTGAGAGCAGAAACCAAAACCACTCAACCCTCCAGCGTTCACTGCATTCCATTCAACCAGCACCCATTCTCGGATCCCTGCGTGAGGCCCACAGCCTTTGCAACCCCTTTCGCAAAGTTGGGTGAGGAGGGAGCGGCTGGCCATACCCTTGCGGCACTGCAGAGTAAGCAGGTTGCAGTTATAATCCAGCGGTTTGATGATGACATGAACGAAGTTGAACTGGCCCTAGAAAGGAAAAGCAGAATTAGCACGGAGGAACCGGCCTTACGGAGGACCACAAAGCTTTGGTCTCTTCTACCTGAGCAGTGATCACTTCTCTGGACCAACTGTGTAGGGGCAACCTGCTTAGGAAAGCGGTTCAGAACCCAGAGTGGGAGGGTCCAAAGGAAAAAATCCCCCACGGACACTTTCGCTGACTTCCCTCTTCGTGCAGAAGAGCCTGATTGGCTCGGGATCTGGCTGCCTCTCAGCCCAGAACAGCAGGGGCAACGTGCCCCCCTCTTCGTCCCCTCCCCCCCATCGACTGGCAGAAAGCCCACCCAGAGGCTGCCTTTGTCCGAACAGTGTCTTTCTCCTTACCTTGATGGTCCCCAGTTTGAAGTCTTCCCCGGAATCATTGTAAATGATGGACACAAAGTCATTCCCCAAATGCCGTTTCTTGTCACAGCAATTTTTATCTAAATCTTTGGTGGGCATCAAAGTGGCAATATGGAAAATAGCTGGAACACAAGAAGTGAGGAAAGTGGCTGCAGACAGTTCAGACCTCAAGCAGCAAAAGAGGGTCCTCTGGAGACCACACCTTGGGCAGCCCAACCTAAAGCAAGGGGTAACTCGCTGGACGGAGAGCAGCCGCCTCACTCCACAAAACGCTCCCAGGAAAGGTCTTTCTGGCTTAGCTGATCCTTCTGAAAAGGAAAGCTGTGCAGAAGCTCCCCCACCCTCAAGGTCCAGCCACCCAACAAGCCTCATGCTCCGAAGGGCTCCTCAGCTGGGACAGCTGTTCGTTCATGCCAGCTCAAGGTAGATACCAACGTCTGGCCGGCAACTCACAGCCTGGAGCATGGCTGAAGGGGCATTGCGGTGGATGGTCCCCTTCCAGAGGGGGTTGTTACGCTACTTCCCTGCCTCGACTCCCACATCAGTACAGTTACTCCCAGCAAGGATTGAATCCCGGAATCTGAGGAATCAAACTGCCCTGGGCATGGGCCACGTGCCCTTCGAAATAGCTCCCCAGAAGCTCCAAGGTGGAGGAGGCGAGAAGCTGCCTCCACCCCTCCCTACCTTGCATGATGTCGTCGTGCCAACAGTAGGTGAACTGCCCGTCCTCTCCACACACGTCCAGGCCGCCCAGGTAAACCTTGTCCGGCTGGCAGTCCTTGAGCTCAATGAGTTTGCCCAGGCCGGTCAGGAACTCCGTGTACCTGTAGGAGCCGTGCTCATTGGACAGGATGGCGAGCTCGTTGCTGCTCTGCAGGACAAGGAGGAGAGCAGAGCCTCTGAGCAGAGCCAGCGCAAGGGGAACCCGAGGCCACACCAGGGGCTCCATCTCTTAGTATTTATTTCTGAAACCCTCAAGAACCTCCGTGACTGACGGTGTACTCCGCCACAGGCAGGACTCCTGAGAGAGGAGCTGCCCAGCCTGTGGTGGAAGAGGGGTCCTCCCTCAATCCAGGTGGGCAACCGGCTCTTCCGAGGAAAGAGAGACCAGCTCTTCCAAAGAGCTGCTGCTGCTGCTGCCAGAAATTGACTCAGGAACACCTGTTACCAGACACAGCACACACCTGTCCTTCTCCAACATACAAGACGGCAATCTTGTGGGTGTCGTACGGAGGGATCTGATCTAGCAGCTGAATGGAGTTCTCAAAGGTCTTAAAAGCCAAGAGGGAGAGAAAAACACGGGGTCGGATTTTAAAATACTAAAACAAGGCCAGATACAAGCGCTCCCATCCCCACTGAAGGCCTCCCAGGCATTTTTCAGGGGGAACCACCCCCGGGCAGCCCATCTCCCAGCGCAACCCGGCTGCCTGTCTGAGCACGAGAGACCCTCCCTTGGCCTTTCTTGCAATTCTCAGGAAGCCGGGAAGCCAGATGGGTCCAGTAGTCCAAAAGAATCCCCTTCCACAGATACAATCCCAGGAGGGCCGGAGAAGCAGGCCTGAGTCGATCCCAAGAGGCTCAAGCTTACCTCGTTTGGCAGTAAAAGAGGCTTGTTGGATTCGTCACCAAAGAAAGGAGAATGGTACAGCTGCAGGAACACAAAGCTGAAGGGGGGAAAGAGAAAGAAAACCCGTTTACCTGCATCCGAATTAAGACCTTCCTATCGCTGTTCACTTATCGAAGACACAGTGATCTACGCTGAACACTTTGATGTGGAAAAGGAAACGGTCAAAACGTTGCAAAGACCGTGAAAAGGGACACTGAGACGGCAACCCCCACAATCTCCACACGTGATCCTTCACTGGCTGCAAATAGCCTGAGCCTGAGAGGAGGAGACAAAAGCCGCTCATTCATAACACGAGATGTGAGCAGTTTTCCAGATATTCTTCCTGGCATTTAGTCTTCATGCCCTTATTATTAGGGCCGGATCAGCCTACAAGCCCTCCCCTGCCAGCTCTCTGCCCCGTTTCACAGAGGAAGCTGCCGGCTGCTTCCCGGAAGGCCCTCCGGGGACCAGGCCCCGCCAAAGGGGGCCCTCGGCTTCGGCAGAAGCGCCCAGGACCGCCCTCCAGGAAGCGCCGGCCCTCCTGCTCAACTCCAAGCGGGGAGGCTGGGCTTCTGCTTGCCTTTTATGGGGGGCTCCCGATCCCGAGCTAAGTGGGCAGCTAAGAAGACAGCGGTTGGGTCTTCCGGTCCTCAGAACCTCTGCCATTCTAAACTCTATTCAGCACACTGAGGAAAGATGCGGCTGCCATCTAGCGTGGCATGCATGGCACTGAAGTGAAGCAAACCGGAACTGGGCACAGCAGATTTAGGCTGATCCTGCTGCCCACCTGCCAGCCGAAGACTTTTCCCAGGTATTTCTACCCATTCCAGGACCTGCTGCTCCTGCACACCCGTCTCGTGCAGCTCTCTCAATTCGGTCCTAGGTTCTGGGAGACGAGACCAGTTCTGACGGAGGCTCCATGGGGAGAAGCCCCATTTCTACCCTCAACATCCCTCACCTTGGGTTGATGCCTGGAACTTTCCCTGCGTTGGAGGCAGCTGCTGCTCTTCCCTTAAAGAGGTCTCTCTCGATCCTTTTGCCCCTCCTGGAGGGGGCCGAGTCAGAGATGGTGTATCCCCGTGGCCGGTGGCCGGTTGGGGAGTGGGGAGAAGAGGCAGGGGCCGCCGCTGTCGGCCTCATCCCTCCGGGGCCCTGGTCGTCTTCCCCCTTCGTCAGCCAGCCCCCGGCGGCCTCTCCTTCCAGGTGCCCAGATTGAGACCTGGATTTGCCTTCGCTGCTGAGTTTCTGGGCCGACTCTTCGCCACCCGGATCCTTAAGGACTTCCTGAAGAGTCTGGAGCTCTGGGGAGGAGCTGGACTTGCTGAGGGTCTGGGACGGCTGGAAAGAGAGGGCTTCGAAGGCCCGGCTGTCTTCCAGGTTCCTGGCTCTTTCGATGGGAATGCCGATGGTGGCCAGATCTTCTGCTTTGAGGGCCTTCTCCTCTTGGCTGGAAGTTGACAATGACTGCCGAGGGGGAGAAACAGACAGCTGCTCAGGGAGGACATTGAGAACCACTCCACCCCAGGGCTGGCTTAGGAAGGCCACCCAACGTCTACGAGGCCACTTCCTTGCTCTCCAAAATAAGACAAGGTTCTCAAAAACATGGCTTAGGAGCGGGGTATCTTCGAGAACACCTCCTGCTGCCTTAGGCCTCCCAGCGCCCAGTTAGGTCCCACAGAGAGGGCCTGCTATGGATCCCGTCAGCCAAACAATGTCGGCTGGTGGGCCCGCGTGCTAAAGCCTTCTCTGTGGCAACACCGACCCTCTGGAATCAGCTCCCGGTGGAGATTAGGACCATCCCCACCTTGTTGGCCTTCCGTAAAGCCACAAAGACCTGGCTCTGGCGGAAGGCCTGGAACTGAGATGCCCCCCCACTTTTTCTGAAAGTTGTTGAATGTGTTTGAATGGATGGATTTTTTATTTTAAACTGTAATAGATTGTTTTTAAATTGTTGTTAGCCACCTTGAGTTCCCCTTGACTGGGGAAATGAGGCGGGGTATAAACCGAATAAAAATAAATGAATAAAAACAGCGGTTGAGGCTCCAGCTCCGTTTGTGCCCCATGCGGGCGCAAGCACTGGCCTCGCCCGGAAGGCCCTCCAGCTCCTCTCTCATGACAGGGACGCCAATTCAACCCCCGGGCGGCCAGCAGCTGTCCTGCCTCCAGCCAGCCGGGGAAGCAAAGGGAGCTGCCCGTTTTTCTAGGCCATCAGTTTCACCGTCAAAATATTCTGGCCATTAGGATGGTCCTCCCAACAGGCAGCCCAGCTCTGCCTTCCAAAACACGGCTTGAACCAGCCACAGGGTCGCCCAAACTGACCTGCACCATTAAGGAAAGGGAAATGATCGCTTTTCTTAGTAACTGGAAATCCCTCACGTATTTTTTGCAAACGTGGGAAAAAATGAGCTTGTGATTGATGGGATTGACAATTGCAAAAGGCAGAGCAGGGAAAGGAGGCCACGATAGCGAAATCTTAGCGAGGGAACGGAGACTAGAAATGCACGTCTGACCCTCGTCCAGAAGAGCAGAAGCCCTTCTGCATCATCCTTTCTTTTTCTTATCATTTGTCTTTTCTTCCTTGTCTATTCACTTTTTTTATTTTCTAAAAATGTGCATTGTTTTTATCTTGTATCTTGTATTTATTAGATTTATACCCCGCTCTCTTCCCCAGTCAGAGGGGAGTTTTCTTTAATGAAAATTGTATTTAAAAAATCCAAAAGAAGCTTCTCCTCTATTTGGGTCTTTCCTCCTTTCTACAGAGCTTTTTACGGTGATTTCCCGCCCCTGAAATTTCCCAACAACAACAACTGATCAATGGAACGTCTTGCCTCCTGGAGCTGTGGACTGGGATGGACTGGGATCTCCAACTCGAGCAGGGGGTTGGACTAGAAGACCTCCAAGATCCCTTCCCACCCTATTATTCTATATTCAACAGTGGTATCTCCTTTCAAAGAGCCATTACTTCTGCAATCAATTCAGTTATCTGACGAGAACTTGGAAATCCATGGGAGTCCCTGAAGCCCCATCGCTCAAGCTCTCCCAGGTCCCGATGGAGCTCTTCCAATCAGGAAGCACCCAGAGCAGCTCTGCCTGATGGTCACACAGGGCAGGAAGGGGCCGCCTTACCCGACAATAGGCTCCTCGGCCTAGTCTCTCCTCCCCCAGGCCTTGCCCCAAACAGGTGGGTTCAAAGTCTTCAATCTCCTGAGACTCAGGGTGGAACTCCACTCCTTTCCCGTCTTCATCTGGGGGGCTTCCTTCCTCTAGAACGACTGCAGATTCTGCCAAGAGACACAAAGAGCCAGGAATGACAGGTGGAGAAATATTTCCCGAGAGCAGGAGCCTCTCTTCCTGCAACTCTGGCATTTTGCAAAGTACTTTCCTTCCACTTCACCAGGTGACTGTTCTTTCAGACAAAAATTAGAGTAATCTAGCCTAGTGCTTTTCACCCTTGGCAACTCTGGACTTCAACTCCCAGAATTCCCCAGGCTGTTCCGCCCGCAGAGATCAAAGGAGCAACCGCAGTAGACAGTGTGAGAAATGCAAAGTTAGTCCAATGTTGTTAAGAACTTTGCCCAAAGTGTATCGGATACGGAATCTTGTTAGGATACTGTGCACACAAGAGCCCCATGACAGAGGCGATACTGTTTTCCCAGTGTTGGGGGGGCCAGGAGAGGGCAGCTTGCCTACAATCAGGCCCAGCTGCTTCGTTCATGGCCAAGTGGGAGTCAAAGAAGCAGCTCAGGAGTTCCAACTCAGTTCTTGAGCATTTTGCTCTTTTTAGGAGGGTTTCTTGCAAAATGTAGAGATGTGAACAGAAGCCAAGATTTCTACACAAACATTATTAAGAGGACACTAGGTGTCAACGATATTGGACCCTTGAATCAACCATGGGTGTGTGTGTGTGTGTGTGTGTGTGGCTTTGTGGCCTGGCTGGATTATGGGGTGCTGGGCAGTCCAAAGACGGTTTCTTTTTTAAGGTAGCTTTCAAAACGTATTTTTCTACCTAAACCAAGTTAACAGAACCAGCAACAGAGGGAAAAAAACCACTAGCCTTAGGGACATCGGTTGAAGTTCAGAGTAGCTATTTCAGAATAGTTATTTCAGGTTTAATGTTAAAACCACCTATCCTTACTTGCTGATGTACTGATCTATTAAACTGTTCAAGCAGAAGACTTTTGGCCAACTTCACAAATGCCCCCAATTAGATTCCCTGGGGTTTTTTTTTTTAGCAAATAGTATATTTATCATATCCTTCTATCCAACTGTCACATGCCTGATGATGAAGGGACAAGGCAATGGGGAGGACGAGGCAGGTTGTGCCCTGATTTCTGCTGCTATGATTTTAAAGCAGCGGCAAAGGTCTGAAAGGGGCTTCCTGGGGCTCTGAGCCTCCCACGGCCATCGGCGGCTGCTTTTGCCTGACCCAGGGTGCCTGCAGATGCCTCTCCTCCAACTCCTTCGTTCGTCCTGGAGCTCCCGGGCGCCCAGCGGCTACAGGGTGAGCTTTATAGCTTGAGACTGGAGCAGAGTCACCTGCAGGACACGACCCAAGGCAGCCCAGCTGGACACGGCAGAGGACAGAAGGGAAACTGAAGTGGTAAGAGAAGGCCCAAGGGAGAGACGGTTTTGTCCTTCTAAATTCTTTTGAGGTTTGGAGCTCCCAGCGGCCGCCTCTGCCTGGCCCACCTTTCTTCCCCACCCACCCACCCCTG
>JANHGC010576543.1:0-12732 GCA_027560395.1 Boaedon fuliginosus | reverse complement strand
CTATCTATCTATCTATCTATCTATCTATCTATCTATCTATCTATCTATCTATCTATCTATCTATCTATCTATATACAGGGATGGGTTTCTCTTGGTTCGCTGGTTACCCGCTTTGTGGACGCGCTTCCAATTCGGCTGTCAAAAGCGTGCTGCGCGGGATCGCCTTCAAAATCTTCATGGTATTCTGAAAACACTCTGATCCAACAGCTGTGCAGCGGATAGCCATCCCTGGTTGCTGAATTGGACCTCCTCCAGGCCCAAAGGCGAGTTGCCACAGCTAATGCAGAAGCCAAGGCTTCAGCAGCAGCTGCCACTGCCCACGCACCATTTGTGCCCCATCAGGCACCCCTCATGGCTCAACAGACACTGCCTGTCATCCAGCAGCTCCAGCCTCCAGCCCAGGCTCCACCCGCTGCCCAGCTGAATGTTCAGGCACTACCTGCATTCCAGCTAGCTCAGTCTGTTGCTGTTGCCGCCCAGGTCCTAATTCCATCAATTTTCCAAGCTGCTTTGCCTCAACCAATGACTGCAGTTCCCCCTGGTGGTCAACCTGGTCAACAAGCAGCCTTTCCAGCACAACAACCTGGAAATGCTCATCTTCAACAGCAAATTGATCAGCTGACAGTGAGAAAAGAAGGAAATGGACTTCGTGAACATAGGGAAAAGAATGAAATGAAATATCTGAGTAAGTTTTTTTTTTACATATAAACAAGTTCTTCATAAATTAGTAAATGGACCTTTTTTTAATTTTGTTAAGCTGTACTTTCTAAAAAAAATGGCGACAAAGCAAGTGACGGCATAAGGGGAAAGCAAAAGTTATTGAGTGGAGAGGATACATTGTATCCGGAACAGATTACTAGAGACTGTCTTTGCAAAACTGTTTGCTTCTTTTTCCCGCCCCCCATGGAATGCCTACAATCACTGGAGAAAAGAAGGAAAATTTCTTAGAAAAAAGAGAGAGACTGGTCTGGTTAGGGAAGGAAAAAAGAAGAAGAATAAAGAACTCTGTGTGTTCTGATTAAAGAAGGAAAAGAAGGAGGGCGAGGCTGACTTTTTACAGTGGAGAAGGGAAGAGAGGAGAAGCATTGAGTAAAAACTTTGTTTTCACCTTATCTTCTGGAATGATGGCTGGCAGCTGTACCAGAGAATAATAAAACAGGCTGAGGCCAGGAGAAGGGAAGATAGAAAGTTACTGAAGATTGTGTTGTTGTTTTTTATTCTCCTTGCCTGCAAGGTTTAAAGACTTAAAGACTGTACCAGAAAAAAGAAGTTCTTATCTTGAACAGACAGTGTGAAAAAAAATTGTATTTTGTTTTTCTTCTCTCCCTTCCTTCCTCCTTTATTACAAGTGAATTTGGACTGATCACCTCCCCTCTGCTAGGATACTGGACTTGCCTTTTAGATAGCAGAAGACACAGAAGCCAATTGACTGTATTTTGCTTATAATACCAGCTTTTTATATTTCTGTCTTTTTTTTACTCCAAAAACTTTTTTAAATTACTCTGTTTTGTCAGAGTTGGACAGGGGACTAAGGGTGGATTTTTGGGGCCATAATTGGATTAATTTTGTTTATTATTTTATTTTTATTTTTTTATTCTTCCTCTTTTTGCTTGACTTATTGATTATTGGATATTGGGAGGGTGCATTTTGTGGGCCAAATTTGGATTAATTTTGTTGGAGCTCCTGTTTCTTTTTTGGAGGGTGGGTGCATTTTGGGGCCAATTGGATTTATTTTTTGGATGGCGAGTGGGGCGCCTTAAAACTTTTGTTTCTTTTTATGGACTATAATAGATCAATTAGAGAATTTTTTACTACATAGAGAAGATTAAAATTACCAATTGTGAGTGTATTGAATATATTGAAAATAATTGATGGCTATATCTAAACAGTGGCCCAAAACAACTGCAGGAGCAACTCATAGCCTGAGCCCGAAGTCACAGACCACATTAAGTGGTCTGTTACAACAGGAACAGATGACACAGTCACAAGAGACAAAAGATCTAAAAATGTTAATGCAGAAAATGGCGGAGAATATGGAAAAGATAATGGAGAAGATGGAGGATATGAAAATGGAGATAAAATAGGACATTAAAGGAGTAGATACAAAAATAGAGAAATTACAGCAAAACATGGAACAAAACAACCAAAGACTTACAAAAGTGGAAAAAAAGACAGAAAATATTGAAAAGAAGGTAGACGAAGTTGATGAGAAATATAGACAAGCAGATATTGAAAAAGATAAGATTATTGCTGCGATGGAAGTAGACAAAGCTGGACTTCCAGGGTGGAGCCTAGGCGAAATGGCAGACTGACTGATCTCTCCGTTCTCTGTCAAGAGTGGAAGAAATCGGAGGTTCCAGGGAAAGATAGACTAATTAAAAAAGTATTAGACTGCGCAGAAGCAGACAGACTGGCATTGAGTTTGAAAGACAGAGGACAAACTCCCATACAAAGCCTGGGACCTTTGGTACGATTGGATAAGAAAACAAAATAAAACAAAAGACTAATAAGAAGGGAAAATATTGTCTATACCAATGTTGGAGCATGTAATATATATAAAAATATAACACTATATGCATCTTAAGATACAGAAATATGTCAAATATATCCTGCCAATATTGTTTAATTTTAACCTTGATATTTCCTTATATATACTTTTGCTTCTTTTTTCTTGTTCTTTGTTTGTTTTGTCTTTGTGTTGTTTGAACTGTTTTTAAATAAAACTTTTTTTAAAAAAAGGCTAAATATCTTGGAATTTGGTTAATGTCAAGGTGTACGTCCCTCAAAGAGGATAACTATAGCAAATTAACATAGCATATAAAAATAGATTTAAGCAATTGGAAAAACCTTCAGATGTCACTGCTTGGGAGGACAGCTCTAATTAAAATGACTATCTTAACAATACTGCTGATCCAATTAGATAACAAATGTTTTAGAGAATTGGACAGACTGCCTCTGAACTTTATTTGGCAAGGCAAAAAGCCAAGAATCAAGAAGAAAATGTTACAGGATACAAAGAGAGAGGGGTTCTGGGATTACCAGATTGGGAAATATACTACCAGGCCTCAGCACTGACATGGATAAAAGAATGGATAGCTCTGAATAATAAAAGAATATTAACTATAGAAGGACACAATTTACAACTTGGGTGGCACTCTTTTATGTGGTATGGGAAAAATAAACAACATGGATATTTCCAGAGACACTATTTTAGGAAGGCCTTATTGGTAATATGGGAAAAGGTGAAATGAAAACATTATATTAAGGTACCTAGCTGGTTATCAATGATGGAAGCACTAATCTACCCTAATGTTCTGGACATAGACAAAATAGAATTCTGATCTTGTGGCAGGATAAAAAATTTAAAATAGACTCCTTAGGTAAGGCACATTAATTATTTGAGCATTATTTTATTGCAAATGAGGAATAAGAAAGTGAAGAAGTGGAAAGCAGGAGTCAAGAAGAATTACAAGGAGAACGAGGACAACCAGAACAAGAAGGGAGAGTGAGGATGAGGAGAGAATGAGGAGAATTAGAAAGAAAAGGAGCCAAAGTCCAGAGAGAGAGCACTAAGGACAATGAGAGCAGTAAGACCTACATACAAGTGAAGAAATAGGGGAAGAAATAAATACGATATCCATTAATATAAATGGACTAAACTCACCTATTAAAAGAAAGTGAATGTTCACCAAACTACAGAGAATGAAAACTGATATAATATGTCTTCAAGAAGCCCATATTAAAAGACAACATAGTAATGGGGGAGATGTATTCAGCATTAGCAAAAAAAAAAAAGAGGACTTGTGATGTACATTAAGGAAAATCTGAAGGTGAAACAAATTTATGCAGATGAAGAAGGAAAAATTCTAATGATGGAAATATTATTGCACCACAAATGGACCTTATTGATTGCAATATACGCTCCAAATAACGATCAGGAACAATTCTATCAAAGTCTTCATGGAAAAGTAATGGAAATGGTTTACGAAAATATCTGCTTAATAGGAGATTTTAACTCAATAGTAAACACCAAAAATGACTATAAAAGTGGTATCAGATTGGAAAAGAAAAACAACAGAATACTCCCAAAAGCCTTCTCTGAAATGGTGCAAGAATTGAGACTTCAGGATATATGGAGGGAGTTGAACCTGAAAACTAAACAATATACCTTCTACTCAGCAAGTCATAAATCATGGTCATGTATAGATATGATTTGGACAACTTCTGAAATAAGGTTAGATATTCAAGACGTGGAGATATTAATGAATGCATGGAACAATCACAATCCTATCATGCTTACATGGAAGGGAAGAAAAAGGAATATAAGATGGACAATGAACGCTAATATCTTGAAAGATACAGAGTTCGAACAAATGATGGAAAAGGAAATTGAATTTTTCTTCAAAGAAAATAGAAAAGAAGGGATCTCACTTCAGAATACCTGGGACAATGCTAAAGGATATATGTGTGGATTAGTGATTAAGTATACAATTAGAAAACACAAGGAAAAGACACAACAACAAAACAAGTTGTTAAGAGGAAATTAAAAAGCTAGAGATAGATTTACAAAAACATCCAGGAGATAAGAAGATAAAGGAAAGAAGTCACTTAGCAAAACATAAATTGAAAGTGATTGAACAAGATAAATTGGCATGAAAAGTTTAAATGGCAAAACAAAACTTTTCTGAACATGCAAACAAGCCAGGTAGGCGGTTAATATATATAGACTGAAAAAGGAAAAAGAAAAAAGAAAGATAGACCAATTGGTAGATGAAAATGGAGTGGTTTTCCATCAAAATGAAGATAAAAAATGAATAGCTCAAAATTTCTTTAGGAAATAGTATAAACAAGAAAAAAACCTCTGATGTAACAATCAAACAATACTCAGATAAGATGAACCTACCCAGAACACCAGCTGCTGCTAAATGAGGAAATTGCAATATTGGAAATTATGGAGGCAATGAGAAGTCAGAAAAAAACGAGATGGTTTACCTGCTGAATTATACAAATATTACAAACAACAATGGAACAACAGTTACTAGAGCTTACAATGAGGCAATGGTAGCAATCAAACTTCCTAAATCACGGACAGAAGTTTGTATCACAGGGATATATAAGGAAAACTTGGATCCGCACCAGATAAAGAAGTATAGGCCAATCTCATTGCTGAATGCAGATTATAAAATATTTGTATTGATCATTGCAGAAAGACTTAAAAGATTTCTTAGGGAATATATCCATCCAGACCAGAATGGGTTTCTACCCAAAAAACAATTAAAAAATAACTTGAGAACCATATTGAATGTATTGGAATATTATGAAGCCCACCCAGAGAAACAATTAGCACTCATATTTGTAGATGCGCAAAAAGCATTCAACAATGTCAATTGGCAACTCATGATTCAACAGATGGAAAAAATGAATTTTGGTGAAAAATTGATAGGGACAATCCAGACAATATATTGTAATCAAACTTTGAGAGTGATAGTAAATGGAGCACGGTCAGAAAAACTTAGTATAAACAAAGGCACAAGATAAGGATGCCCTTTATCTCCTCTGTTGTTTATTTTAACCCTAGAAATGCTACTACTACAAATTTGGTGTAATTCGGAGATAAAAGATCTCAAAGTCAAAAAAGAACAGTATAAAGTACAAGCATTTGTGGACAATTTGGCATTTATTTTGGATGACCTGGGAGATGCAGGGCCGACATAAACAAAATAGTTGAGTATAAAGATATACTAAATGGCCAGGGAGAACTAAAGACTAAACAAGAATTACAAACTCAAGGGATAGATCTGGACTTGTGGCCATACACTTTAATTCAAACATGATATAAGAAAGACATGGAAACATATGGAATATATAGAGACTTCCAAGGGCTGGATAAGAAGACATTACTAGGAGAGAAAGAAAAACTGATAAAGAAATGCTATAATTGTTTATTAAACCTAGAAATGGAATATGAGATCATAAAAGAAAACATGATAGTGAGCAAGAAAACATGAAATCTAGACAACACAATAGCTCTAAATGAGTGGCAAAAAATATGGAAAAGGAACATTAAGTTCACAATGGCAACAACGTATAAAGAAAATATTTACAAAATGTTCTACAGATGGCACCTTCCCTCTGCAAGATTAGCCAAAATGTTCCCTAATTTAATACCTGACTGTTGGAAGTGAAACACTCACAAGGAACCTACTATCATATGTGGTGGTCACGGCCAGGAGCAAGAAGATACTGGACCAGAGTTAAGAAATAGTTATGGGAGATGATGGGCCAAGAGCTTGATTCAAAACCAGAAATATTCCTATTATGGATGATACCGGGGAAGTATAATAAAAGTATGGTATATTTTTTTTGTGCATATAATTATGGCAGCTAGGATTTCATTCGCACAGCACTGGAAAATAGAAATGATACCAACAGAAGAAAAATTGATAAATAAAATATTGGAATGTGCCAAAGCAGACAGATTAATGATGATGTTAAAAGACAAAGGTGAATCAGACTACTATGTTGGGATTTATGCTATAAATGGATGGAAAGAAGAAGCAGAGACTAGAATGAGTAAGTTCAAATATAGAATTGACAAAAGATTATGAAGAAATATTGACTGTATATTGTATATTGTATTTATAACCAGAGAGGAGTAGATTAGAAGACTTTAGGGAATGATGTTTGGAAAATTGTGATATGAAAAACCTGTCTTTTCTCAACACTGTACAATGAGGTGTTGTATAATAAAATAATAATAAAAAATTAAGAAAAGGGAATCAGGGATGCCAAAGCTATGTACCGTCGGAGGATTGGACATCATTTTGAGAGTTCGGACTCTCGTCAGCTATGGCAAGAGTTTCAACAACTTATGAGCCAGGGTAATAAAAATAGTCTGTCTAGTGGCAGTGATTCTATGGTTGAACAGTTAAATCAATTCTTCAGCCATTTCGAGGTGCAAACAGGAATAACTACTACCCCAGCATCTATCATCGATAGTACATTAACATCTATTACTGAGAGACAACCACTTCAATTGCAGATTTCTGATGTGCTTTCCAGAATGTTAACATTTGGAAGGCAGCCGGACCAGATGGAATCATGGGATGAGTTGTTAAGGACTGCACTGAAGAATTAGCTGGAATATTTATGGATATTTTTAATCTATCCTTGTCACAGTGTTCTGTCCCTACTTGCCTAAAGACATCTATTAAAGTGCCAGTCCCTAAACAGGCAATAATGGTATCCCCCAATGATTATAGACCAGTAGCTTTAACATCAGTTGTCATGAAATGTTTCAAAAGATTTGTGTTGAATCACATTAAGGCTAATCTTCCACCGACTTTGGACCCGTGTCAATTTGCATATAGGCACAATTGTGCTGGAGGAGGAGGAGTCAGGCTGTTCCCTCCAAGAGGAAGAGGAGAGGCAGTTCCCTCCAAGAGCCAGCAAGACCTGGTGGGGTCTGGGAGCAGTGGGGAGGAGCCCTTAGCTGATGCCATGACCAGGCTTTTAATGAGGAGGGAACAGCAACATCAGCGATGCCAGGAGGAGTGAGGTCAAGCTGCAGCTGACCACTAATTGGACCACACCCTAGAGGGGTTATAAAAGGAAGGTTTTTGTGAACAGACTCTCTGTAGAAAGCAATGTTTGGAATTCTGATCGATGGTTAACTGTGAGCTCTGGCTTGGATTTAATTGGTAATTACTTCAGACTGTATCAGACTTCTTTGGCACTCTTCCTGGATTTAATTATTGTGGACTGTATCTGACCTTTTGGGGTATTCTTCCTGGATTTAATTCACTGTTAGAAACAAAAGGCATTTTGTTTTAACTTGGCTTTTTTGTTTGTAAAATAAAAGGTGGTATATGGCTTTAACAAAACTGATTTGACATCATGTTAGTTGTGGGAAACAGAACACATACATTCTTATAGTACCAAGGAGGTAAAACACATGGTTACTTTAAGAGACACATGGTAAGAAATGCATTATTGTTGATATGGGAGAAAATCAAAGAATAACACTACTTGAAAATTCCGGTATGGCTTTCAACATTAGAAGCAACTATACATCCTAACTTTATAGATTTAAGTAAAGTTCTTAGATATAAAGATATTTTAACTGAAAATGGGGAATTCAAAAGGAAACAAGAGTTGATGGAAGAGGGAATTGATATAACATGGTATTCACAATTGCAGATACAATCAAGATATGAGAAAGATGTTAAACAATATGGTTTTTATAGGAAACTTACTGAATTAGATGAAACATTGATGGGAAAAGATGAAAAATAGATAACAAAGTTATATAATTATTTATTAAGGTTTAAGCTGGGGGAAGAACAAGTGAAAGAAATTATGATTGCATGGGCACAAAATTTCGGATACAACATTGAACTAGAAAAAATGGGAAGAATTGTAGTTTGACAATGTTGACACCATATAGAGAAAATCAATATAAGACGTTTTATAGGTGGCATTTTGACCCGGCAAGATTGGCGAAGATGTTTAAAATAAATCTACTAAAATAATTTGTTCAGCATCTTCAGACAAAATCACTCAGATTCGGTCAGACTTGGATTCTGGTTGGGCAGAGTCCACTGAGGTGGTAGAGGCTGGTCTGAGTCCAGTTATCTGGGATGAGTTTGTTCCTGTTGGCCCTGATGATGTGGACAAGGTTGTGAGGACTGTGAATGCCACTACCTGTTTGTTGGACCCATGTCCCTCCTGGCTCGTTTCGGCGAGCCGGGAGACGACATGCGGCTGGCTCCAGGGGATTATAAATGCTTCATTGAGAGAGGGGTCCTTCCCACATGCCTTGAAGGAGGCTGTGGTCAGGCCCCTCCTTAAGAAGCCTTCCCTGGACCCGGCTGTTTTGAACAACTTCCATCCGGTCTCCAACCTTCCCTTTTTAGGGAAGGTTGTTGAGAAGGTGGTGGCACTCCAACTCCTTCATGCCTTGGATGAAGCTGATTATCTGGATCCCTTGCAGTCGGGGTTCAGGCCTGGATACAGCACTGAGATGGCTTTGATTGCACTAGTGGATGATCTCTGGCGGGCTCGGGATGGGGGGTCTTCCTCCATCCTGGTGCTTCTTGACCTCTCAGCGGTGTTTGATACCATCAATCATGGTGTCCTCCTGGGTCGGCTCAGGGGGTTGAGAGTGGGGGGTACCTTGTTACGGTGGTTCTCCTCCTATCTCTCTGACCAGACCCAGTCGGTGTTGGTGGGGGGACAGAGATCGAGTCTGAGGGCCCTGCCATGAGGGGTTCCTCAGGGATCCATCCTCCCCCCCCTCCTATTTAACATTTACATGAAGCCCCTGGGCGAGATCATCCGCCGACATGGTTATACATCTCTGTCCCCGGTCGATCTAGTGAAGCTGTGGAGGTGATGTCTCGGAGCCTGGAGGCTGCGAGGATCTGGATGGGGACCAACAGGCTCAGACTCAACCCTGACAAGACTGAGTGGCTGCGGGTACTGCCTCCACGTGGTTCAGTTTAGTTTCCATCTTTGGAGCTCGGGGGAGAGAAATTGCTCCCCTCAGAGCGGGTCCACAACTTGGGGTCCTTCTGGACTCACAGCTACAATTTGACCACCTTACGGCTGTGACCACGGGGGCCTTTGCACAGGTTCGCCTGTTGCACCAGCTGCGACCCTTCCTGGACCAGGAAGTGCTACACACGGTCGCTCATGCCCTTATCAACTCTCGGTTGGACTACTGCAATGTGCTCTACATGGGGCTGCCCTTGAAGAGCACCCAGAGACTTCAACTGGTACAGAATCCGGCTGCGAGAGTGATTAAGGGTGTACCTCAGTACACCCGCCTAATACCTATCCTCCGCGAGCTGCATTGGTTGCCGATGGTCTTCCGGGTGCAATTCAAGGTGCTAATAACAACTTATAAAGCCCTTCATGGCTTAGGAGCGGGATACCTTCGAGATCGCCTGCTGCTACCGCATGCCTCCCAGCGCCCATTAGATCTCACAGGGTGGGTCTGCTCCGGATACCGTCGGCTAAGCAATGCTGGCTGGCAGGTCCACGGGCTAGGGCCTTCTCTGTGGCAGCACCGTCCCTGTGGAATTCGCTCCCCATGGAGATTAGAACCATCCCCAGCTTGCCCATGTTCCGCAAAGCATTGAAGACCCGTCTTTCCCGGCAAGCGTGGACCTAACATCTTGTCCTTCCCTCCCCCATGGATGTTTGAATGAGTGAGTGTGTTTTTTTATTTTTATTGTATAGGTTTTGGAAATTTTTATTGTATTGTTTGCCGCCTTCGAGTTCCCCGAATGGATGAAGTGAGGCGGGATAGATAAATAAACAATAAATAAATAAATAAAAGAGAACCCCTAAGTTGTGCACCCTTTCTGAGGGGAGCAATTCACCCCCCACCCCAGCATCAACGATGGACAATCCACTGGACCACGTGGGGTTTTACTGTAAAAAGGTCTGATGTGGTCATAGCAGAGTCTAAAAGGTCTGATGCGCTTATAGCAGAGAGTGGAGCTATTTGTCTGTTACAGCATTTCCTAGAATGATCCTGTAACTAATCTCAGGGGAAACTATGAAGAAGTAGCTACTGATTGAATAACTATCATTGTACAATCCTATTATTGGATATTTCTGCAGCAATGAGAGTCATATGCAATTCTTTTAAGGATAAAAATCAGCACTCAGATTTTACTCAGTACTCAGGTACTGTAACATTTACTTTCTTGGATCAATTGGGAGCCAAAATCTAAATTTGAATTTGACTGAATTTGAATTTGAATTTGATTCATTCCTTCTGACTGCGGTGCTTCTTGAGCCCTTGTTAAAATAACGTTGATAAATTATAATCTCCATTGATGCTTTGGCCTGCTTTTTGTCAATTTCTCTCAGGGCTGAGAAAAGCCAAATATCGTTCTTTTGTCCCCAAAGAGTTGTCTTAATCTATCTCAATTTACCCTGTGCCAGATATTTGTTTATATATTATTGTAGGAAACGACATCAGAGGTCATCCAATGAAATTAAATCTCGGAAGAATCAGGACAGACAAAAAGAAATACGCTTTTTACACATTGAGTATTAAACTTTGGAATTTACTTTGGTGCTTTGGCGGTCAGCTTGGTTAGCTTCAAAAAAGGGAATTGAAGTCCACAAGTCCACAAGTTGCCAAGGTTCGAGACCCCTGATATAAAGAACTACTTAAAACTCCACCAACAAGCCAAAACTGTTGGCACCATGAGTACTCTTCCGTTATGGAGGAAGAAGTTAACAATAACAGTCAAGTTATTTCATCAGCAGGCTCATCTACATGGATGTCATCCTAACAATAAGATGATTGACAGAAAAGCATACAATTGTATTCAAAATATACAGTGAGCTTTTTTTTTACAACTCTATTTAATATTTATCTATTGTTATTTCTTTACTAATGCTGTTTAACATTAATCTACACGTTAAAATGTAATGTATTGTGGGTTTAATAAAACCTCTAAGGGGTTTTAGTAGATTGAATTGTGACTTGCCCTACTTTCTTAATCATATTTTATCCCCCTAAATTCTTAAATTTAACTACAGAATTATCTAATTGTGAGGTTCTTTCACAACCGAGACCCTTGTGGCTAGGAAAGAAGTGACTGTATGTATGGTTACCATTATATAAGCAATATGTGGGGAATGGCATTGGTTTTAAGAATGCCCCTCAACCATTTTTAAAGGAGCTGAGGTCAGTTAATTCCTCCACTCGTTCTGACTTCAGTGTCCATTTTCAGAATGCCAAACAAGATGGATTAGGAATGTGTAAATATCTTAGATAAAATAAAAAGCAGCCTGAAACTTTCCACCTAACATGTATGCCGATCCAAACAACACAAGCCAATGCTTTAAGGATTTGAAAAAAAAATATTATTATTGTTTATTTAGATTTATACCCCGCTTCTCTTCCCCGGTCAAGGGGAATTCGCATGGATGAACTATATTCATACTTTAAAACGTAAGAAAAGGTGGAATTCAGATGAATGATCAAAATGCAGTTTGACAGAATATGACACAAACAACAACTAGGCCTCTTTTGGTAGGCAAGGTCAAGAAACACGCATGGATTTCAAGAAACATGCATGGTCTTATTTATCGTTGTAGGGCAGAATAAAACCTTGAAAGTTGTTACTGCCCAATCTTACACCAAACAAAATTTACTTAACACTTAAACATTGTTTAAGCGGGGTCTTGTCTCTACCCCTCAGTGTGACTGTGGTGCTCCTCAACAAAATGTCCCTCCTGTTGGGTCCTAATGTCCATCAAGAGCCTATACCAGCCCAATGTCTGATTTTTTTCAACAACCAACCTGTCCTTGAATGGCTGAGTGGACTGGACCTTAACATCTGAACCACAGAGGCCATGGATTTGCTATACACTAAACAAAGAAATAAAAACCAAACAAAATCAAGGTGGGGGTGTTGTAAGTTTCTTTCTCATCTTTTCCTCTTTCTTCAGGCCCTTTTCTGAAAGGTCTTTCCCCCCCGTCCATTTTTTCCCCCATTTATTCTTTCCTGACCAGAACTACATTCCTTCATAATATCAGAAAGTCCTTCCTATTATAAATCACTAGCTGCTTACCTGGTCTTGCACATTTTTTTTTTTAAAAGTAGTATAATTGTGGTGGCTGGGGGTGAGTGGAAAGTGGCTTGAAAATCAGATTGGCGGTAATAGTAACCCCAGGTGGTTTCCCCCTCTTTGTCTTCATTCCCC
>JANHGC010576528.1:0-12734 GCA_027560395.1 Boaedon fuliginosus | reverse complement strand
CATGGAGGCCATGAACTCCTGTGCCGCATCTGAGGAGTCACCCAGGGATGGCAGGTTGAAGTCCCCAAGCACCATCAACCTAGGGAACACAACCGCCAGCCCGGCAACTCCCTCGAGCAGCACAGGCAGAGCTGATGCAATGCAGCTGGGAGGCAGGTACGCTAGCAACAAGCTCAACTGAACCTCTGAGTCCAGCTTCAGAAGGAGAGACTCACACTCGTCCATCTATGGAGCTACGCCAACCCGTGGATGGAGATCTTGATGCATTATTACAGCCAACCCACTACCCCTGCCCTGGGGTCGCAGCTGGTGTAAAACCTGAAACCCAGTGGGGCACATTTCCATGAGTGGAACACCCCCCCTCCAGCCCCAACCAGGTCTCGGTGATGTACACCAGGTCGGCCCTCTTTTCCAGGATTAATTCCTGAATCAGAGGGGCTTTGTTGACAACCAATATGGCATTAAGAAGTAACAGCCAGAGTCCAGGGCCCTGAATTCTCAAACCAGTGGGCCCCTGAGATGAGCCAGAGGGGTCGGAACATGGTACCGCCAGCAATTGGCAAGTACTTGACCATACATTGTATAGCATAACCAAGTAGCAAAGTTCAGTGCAGTGGTTTTTCTTCTCCAATTTTTTTTCCTGCTTGGATCCAGTTCAATCCACTTGCGACTGGACAACAGTGCTAGAATAAGAGTTTCAGCAAATATCTATCATCATTTTGTTTTATTCCTGGTTTTTACACACATGGTTCCTTCTACACTATGACTCAGAGAAAGCTCTTCTTACCTTTCTGCATACATAAATTCGATGGTAGAAAGAGAAGCGTCCATTGCAATTATATTCCCACCTCCCAGTTTCACAATAATGTTTACCTCCTTTCATTTCCTCTCTCTGATTAGACAGACTTCCCTGCTGCTGAAGCCATTACCAACTACTTATGAATCCATCGGATGAAGAAGGAGAAGAGTGTAGCATTGCACAGAGGGGTTGGGGAGCAGTGGTTTTGTTCTTTCACAGAAAGTATATATTTTTTTTGTTGTGTACTACAAGCAAAATGCTTTTAGGATCAATAAACACCAGACTGCACATTAGCCACATTAGACAATGAAATCATTACACATAGGAGATTGCTGTCTGCCTTCGAAGTATGAATTAGTACGTTGCATGTAGCTCCTAACTGATGGAATGCGTGGAGCAGTGGGTTGACTTACAAGCTGGACTCTTTCCAGCTGGTATGCAAAAACATGCTTGGGGTTGAAAATGACTTTGAGTTGCATTTGTGGCACCAAAACTGACTAGTCTTGGCATTATTGTTAGTAAAAAAAAAATGCTGCATGCAGCTAGCTGTACAGGAGCTGGGTCAAGTCATGGGAGCTCACCACATTGCATAGAGCTCAGGTCTCAGACCCAGGTGATCAGCTCTTCAGCCGACAAGCTCAGCATCTTTAACCACTGAGCCAGTTTGAAATCCTGCAAATGCAAGTAGATTGATAGGTATCACTTTGTTGGGAAGGGAACAGCACTCATGCACCTTTGACATATAGCCACTCTGGCCACATGACCATAGAAAATATCTTCAGACAACACTGGCTTCTTCAGCCAAGAAACGGAGATGAGCAGATGGAGAGTGCCCTAGAGTTGGACATGACTAGACAGGGAAACCTTGCTGCACGAAGCAGAGATCAACTAATAACCTAGTCTACATTTTTTCCATCCTGCTAAAAAAAAACCCAGCATGATGCCAAAGCATTGGTGCAAAATTAGTGGTAATAATTGTGGGATCAACTGCTGATGACTATGACATATGGAACACTGATTTGGAATGAAAGAAGAATAAATGGTAATGATTTGAGGATGACTGAATGTCAGAAACAAAAATAGGTATATTTTGTGCTTGTGAAACTAAGAGAAATTCAAAGAACATAATAGATCTTATAGAAAATACCCTGATCTCGCAGAGTGGGCCTCATGAATACATGCAAAGAGGTGTAGGTACATGTTTGAATATAAATGAAAAGGTTAAAGTATATGTCAGAAAATATCATCTGGTGCCCACCATATTTTATGCATGTGTAAGAAAGAAAGAATCCATAGATGGGAATAATGGCAAATTATGCTCAACCTTTTGATCGCTGTCAAGTAGAACCATCAAAAGGACAGAAAAGTTGTGTTCTGTTCAGAAAAGTATTAGAAAGTAAGTTAATCTCCAAACAGAATGAGGAGGAATGGTAGGAGTTATGGAACTTCCTTAAAAAGTCCCATAACTCCTTTGTTACAGAACTATTCTCCATTACAGAATAGAATAACAGAATTAGAAGGGACCTTGGAGATCTTTTAGTCCAACCACCTGATCTTACAGGAGACCCTATACCAGGGATGTCACACTCAATTTCATTGAGGGCCACATCAGAGTTGTATTTGACCTCGGGAGGTTGGGTGGGCGTGGCTAGGGTGGACATGGCTAGCTCAACATCCGCTGTTGGCTGCGATGGCCTCCTGCAGCCCTCTGCTAGTGAAAACAGAGCTCAGGAGGGCCACATGCAGCCCTCCCCAGCTCCGTTTTCATTGGCAGAGGCACGGCGGGCCAGCCCTTCACCGTTTCCAGGGTGGCTCCACAGGCCGCATAGAGGCACCCCGCAGGCCAGATCTAACCCACTGGCCTTGAGTTTGACAGCCCTGCCCTATTCCATTTCAGACAAGCAGCTGTCCAGTCTCTTCTTAAAAAGTTCTGGTGTTGGAGCATCCACAACTTCTGGAGGCAAGCCATTCCACTGATTAATTGTTCTAACTGTCAGGAAATTCCTCCTTAATTCTATTGTAAGTTGCTTCTTCTCTCATTGATTGGTTTCCATCCATTGCTTCTTGTTCTGCCTTCAGGTGCTTTGGAGAATAGGTTGACCCTTTGTGGGAATCACAGAGTTGCCACAGAAATGTATGAAATTGCACTAGTAGGAAATACAGAAAAGAATTGTGTGTAAGAGATTATGAGGGAGAAAAAATGCATATAAGACAATTGATGCAAAAGAGAGAGAGAAAAAAAATTGTATAATGTATGTAAACATAGAAAGATATGGATAAACTGCATTTCAATCTATGATTCACTTGACACAAGTTATGGTACAGCCACAGAGAAGTAGAGAATAACCATGAAGAACTGGGATAATAACATCAGACTGGATAGGTGGGTGGATGGATGTGTGGGTGCAACTGATGATTAAACATCTGATTTTTTAAATTTTGTTGTTGATGATGTATTGTTTTTATTGTTTGTCTTTTTATCATTAATATTATCTGTCCAGAGCTGTCTGTTAATGGGCAGCCATAGAAATCTTATAAAGAAATAAAACAACATATTTAAGTACCGTATGAAGAGAATAATCCAGCCTTGAACCCTATTTAAGCCTAAGGTTAAAAACTAAAAGTAGAGGGTGAGTTTGTAGTGCAATGAATTAAGAATAAAAAAAAAACAGAAGATAATGTAAAATCTAGCAGTCTAAAATATGGATAAGGTACAACGAATAGTTCATTCATACAAGTACATTCATACATGAATAAGAATTAATATTATAGCACAGAGCTTCCCAACGTTTCCGGCTTTGCAGACCGGGTGTGAGGGGGAGAGGGGATGGTTCCGTGCGTGAGGCTGATAAGCATACACATATAATTCCATTTGGGTGAGTGGCATGCACACACGCCTACCGTTCATGCAAATGGAGTGTGCACACACTTGTCGGTTGCTCACACAAGTGAGGATGTATATGTCAGCCATTTCTGTGGCCCAACTGCAATCCCCTCATGGGCCACTAGTGCTCCACAGCCCATAGATTAGGGACTCCTTTTATAGCATACTAGCTGATTACCCGGCCTTGCTCAGGATTTTTTTTTTTTAAGAAGTGTATTTGTGCCACAGCGTTTACCGGCTGGCTCTGAGGAAAGGCAGCCAGGGTTTGACAAGGGCACTGGGCCGCAGCCGTTTGCAGGCTTTCTTAAGCCCCCATGCCCGCTCCAACATTGTAGGTGACCTTACTTGGCAGGGTGGGCTCCGTGTGTCTTGGGCCCATTGCCGCTGGGGCAAAACTGGAATTTATATGTATAAAACATGGCACCTCAGTTTGAATATGGTGGCTCAGTCAGTTTGAAAACTGCACATACTCAGTAGAGAGTTGCTGCTTGTTCCTTAAGAGTCTCCTCTTTGCCCCACCCAAAAGGGGGACAAAAAGCCCTCCGACCATTTGGTGACTCTGACAGTGCTGATCTTACTGTGCTTAGCCATCTGTCTGCCAACTTTGAGCTAGCTTGGTGCAGGACTGAAAGTTTGTATAGAGCATATAACAAACAAACACTTCTATTTTATAGATATAGATCACATAGACCAGCAGTCAATTGTTTGCAAATAAAGCAAAAATATATATAATTGCAAAAAATGTAGTCATAAATAGTTCAGACTGAAAGGAGCAGCTAAAACGCAGAATGATTTTGATGGATAGAAAAAAAAATGTTTGGAAGTAGATGAAAAAGCCTAAACAGAGAGTCTCCAGCAGAGTAAATGGAATTATAAGTAAAAGTGATGAAATTATTTAGAATGAAATGAAAAGCAGGGAATCCTGAACAAAGTAGTTTAGAGAACTGTATAAGTGTGATAGTGATATGTCGAAGAGTGGAACTGAAATGAATGCTGTAACTATTAATATCAAAGAAAAATGTGATGAAAAATAAATCGTAAATGCTTTGAGAATGCTGAAAAATATAGGCTGCAGTGTGAAAATACTAAAAACTGGATCTGTATCTAGGACTAGAAGAAATCTATTATTGTTTCCTTATAGAAAGTAGGAATCACAACAGCAAATGCAAAACATGCAGAAAAATCAATCAGAATAGAGCTGTAAGAGACCTTGGAGGTCATCTAGTCCACCCCCTACTCAATATCATTTCAGACAAGTGACTGTCCAGTTTTTTTTCTTAAAAACCTCCAGTGATGAAGCACCTACAACCTCTGAAGAAGCTGTTCCACTGGTTAATTGTCCTCACGGTTAGGAAGTTCCTCCTTAATTCCAAGTTGCTTCTCTCCTTGATTAGTTTCCATTGATTGTTTCTTGTCTTTGCTTTCTGGTGCTTTGGAGAATAATTTAACTCCCTCTTCTTTGTGGCAGCACCTCAAATACTGTAATGCTGCTATCATGTCATCCCTAGTCCTGTTCTTTTCCTACTACATTGACCAAACCAAAATCCTGCAACCATTCTTAATACATTTCTGTCTAGAGGCCTTAATTCATCTTAGTTGCTCTTCTTTGCATTTTTTCCAAAGACTCAACATTTTTTTTTTGTAATGTGGTGACCAAAACTTGATGCAGTATTCCAGATTTCACTTCATGTGATTTTGATTCTATGCCTCTGTTTATACGACCAAGGATTGTGTTAGCTTTTTGGACTGCTGCCACACACTGCTGGGCTTATGTTGAAGTGATGTCCACTAGGACTCCAAGGTCCCTCTCACAGTCACTGAGTTTGAGCCAGGTTTCGCCTAATCTGTACCGGTACCTTTGGTTTTTCTGGCCTACATGTAAAAACCTTGTTTTTCTCCATGTTAAATTTCATGTGTTGGATAGATCCCATTGTTCAAGTCTGTCAAGATTTTTTTGGATCCTGAGCTACTCTCCTGGGATGTTGGCTATGCCTGCCAGCTTAGTGTCATCTCCTTAAAGGTGCTCAGCAGAATTCTGTTTCCAACAATACAAGAAGTGTCAATGAACACAACTTAAGAAGTGAAGTGTTTTTGCTGAGCAGATTTTTGCTCATTTTCAAGTCATTAAAAAAACAAGAATATGAAAAAAGATGGTTTTAATGTCTATTGATTTAGAGTAGAATGTTTATTCTAGTTTAAAATAAACATTCTCTAATATGTTTAAAATGCCTACTGTTAAATGTTAAATTAATGTTTAATGTTCAGAATAAACATTCTCTGATATAATAAATACTCTCTAATAATAAACATACTGTAATAGCCCTAAGAATATCTAATCATGTAGTAAGACTGTACTGCTATTATCCTTCTCTACTTAGTCCTGTTGGCATTCAATAACTATCACTTGTTAGTTGTATCTTCTTATTTATGATTATATCTTCTGATTTATGATTTATGACTTTGTTGATCACTTTATTTCTTGTATGTAAACTCAGAGCATATGCACTGGAGACAAATTCCTTGTTTGTCCAATCACACTTGGCCAATAAAGAATATCCTATCCTATCCTATCCTATCCTATCCTATCCTATCCTATCCTATCCTATCCTATCCTATCCTATCCTATCCTATTCTATTCTATTCTATTCTATTCTATTCTATTCTATGTTTTTTACAAGTATAAATTTGAAAGTTGGTTACTGAACATAATTACAGCAGTAAATTATAGATGAAAACATGTATGACCGCCAATAAACTGTTTAGCAAATTATTCAGATTGAGCAGGAGATAAGACAAGAATATACAATGCCCCCTTAATTGTCTAATGAACTTATGAATAAATTGTAAAACATACTTGTGGTGGTAGTTGACATGTATTAAGAGCATGAGCATATATATATATTTTCCAATGCAGATGATACAAAAAATTTTGGCTGAGAGCCCAAATGATTTGCAGTGAATGTCAGAATGCTTGATAGAATAAAAAGAATGAAATTAGTTTACTGGAAAAAAGGCAGTTGTGTTTGTAGAGAAAAATAGATGAATTTGTGTACCTTAGTTGATTGTTTACTAAGGACAGAGAAACAAAATTTTTTAAAGCATGCAAATGCTGGTTGAAAAGCAAATGCAGTCTCTTGTCAGGAATGAACGTTATGCTTTGCATGAATATTTAAACATCTTCATTTGCTCAATATAAAATCTATTGATTTCAAAATTACTGTATAGCCAGGCTCTTGGTGAGCACTTTTGTTTTAGAATAGTCAGTACTCTTCCTCGTTGCTTCTTTATTTATTATGGGTGCTTTGCATTATTTCAGACATCTCTAATTAGCTTACCAGCAAGACTGTCCAAATGTATAGCCTGTCAGCTTTAGAAACCATTTTTCTTAGAAGCTTCCACACTGCCACAGTTTAGTGCCTGGGAAATTGGGAGAGGGGGTTTTAGAGAGAGGTGAAAGTTTAGTCATAACAACATTCTTTTTCTGAGTCACAAGGCCGTGCCATCCTGCACCTGGGATAGGAGTGGTTGAAGGAGTGTCTCCAGTTGGGACGATTGGTGATTGGACCATGTGATGGACTTATGGGTGCAGGGGATGGGATTTGGATTTTCAGCTACAAAGGGAAAACCTAGAACTTTCAGATTTGGGTTTTCCCATGTGTGCCAATTATGACTTCTCTAAATAAATTCTTACTTGAATGAACTTTGTCTCTGAGTGCTGAATGGATATGGGGAAGTTTCCTTGGAACGCTGACATAGCCATAGTTATTTTAAAAATTATTTTAAAAAATCAATCAATCAAAAATAGAATAATCTGCTATACTAATAATAAAGTGCTGCACGACATGAAACAATAGCTCATCACTTGTTCAGGTACCTCTTTCTACATTTACCTTGGATCCTAAATATCCCTTGAAAAACTGACTGACCTCTTCTTCCCCCCATAAGCACCACTGTATACTTAGGAAGGAACCAAATGATCTACAAATAATAGCCTTGGTTCCCAACCCTTGTATCTAGTCCAGAAGGATACTATTGTTTATAACATGAAAGGCCACAGAAAGAGGCCGCAGGAAAGAGTCAGCAACAAAATCTAATAGTCTCACAATCACCCCACCCACACCCTGCCATATAACTCATGTGGAAGAAAAATCAAGCTTGATGTCAGGATTTTTTTTTAAAGACATTAGTAATACCAGAGCATTTCAACCTCTTAAGACCTCCATAGCAGGACTCAAAATGGCCTCAGAAGCAATTCAACAGCACCATTGAGCAATGTATTGTTGAACTCAAACATTTGCCAGCAATCTCGGATTTCAACAAACCCTGGAGGTTTCCAACATACAATGACTAATTGATAGAGTACTTGCAGTCTGTTTCACGTGTAACCTGCATCTGCATAACCAATTTCCTTTCCTTTCCGCCCCTTGCCAGTCATTATTTTGCCAGGAAAAACACAGGATGAGATATAGAAGAGATGACCAGGATGAGCCTAAGGGAGAAGTCAAATGCGTCATTAGTCTCGAGTCTCATTGCACCCACAAGAGATCTAAATCCAGCCCACCTTGAATTCCATTGACTCTTACCTACCACCAATTTGCTTTGACTGTTAGTAGTTCAGATTCTTGTAGAGAGCTTAAGCTTACAGTAAACCTATATATCCATTTGAACAGCCTAGGCTGCTGATTTCTTGTGCTTGACAGTTAATAGCAATTATGTGAAATAAACTCCACAAACAACCCTTTCATATGGTGGTTATCCAGGTTTATGTTCCAACTACTGATGGAAAAAAAGTCTATAAATTTTATGGTCAACTTCAACTTAAAATTGACAAAACATGCAAGCAAGATGCACTCTGGATGTTAAAGATTGGGATGCTAATGGTTCTAAAGTTTAAAATGTACTTGAAGTGTATGGCCTAAGAAACATAAATGAAATGGGATAGTGATATCCTGCCAATCTAGCGATCTTCTCATTCTTAACATAGTTTTCAAATAACTAAAGCAATGTCTACATGCATGGACATGACTAGAGATAATACAAAGAAATCAAATTGATTTTATTATTGATAGAAGGAGATAGAAGAGGTAAGCTATAATAGCAAAGATGTGCTGGGGCCTGATTCAATGATCTTCAAGTAATGAAAGTTACAGTAAAATGAGTTTGATTAAATGTAAATAAAATGACAGGTATAGCAACAAGGCTGAGAATTGACATTGAAGACACTGAAGTTTTTGCATTTTAGGATTGATTGTCAACAGTAAGAAAAACCCCAATGATTAGGGAATATGACATAGACTAGTACTTTGTACAATAGCAATGTGGGCTAGAAAAAAGAAATTCAGATGTATGTAATGTCTATAACTTCAGAGATCAGAATCACACAGGGAAATTTTCAAGGAGAACACCACAAATTGTTCTGAAGTCCAGAACTTAATTAATAAGGAACCAGAAAAGAATTCTCAGTGAAATCAAAATTGCTAAGGATCAAAGTAAAAAGAGACTGATAAAGATCAAGAAAAAAACACACAAAGCAAACTAGATTTCAGAACAAATGATGAAAATTGCCATGAAAGAAAGATAAGCCAAAGTCAATAAAGGGAAAGATCTCAGAAAGGAAATTCTTTATTTCAAAGAGATGTTGGAAGAGATAATAAAGAGTATTACAACAGGAAACAAGACTGGAAACAAGACACACACACACAAAACAAGAGAAGATTCCAAAAGCTGAATTCAGAAGGAGATTCCAACTTTATTTTGGTATGCTAATGAACAAAAAGTAACAAATTCAAAGGTAAAATAAAAGTGGAAGAAGTATACTGAAGCTCTGGACAGCAGAAACCTCAGCATATTAGATAACTTACAGTAGCTTAGAAGATAGTCCCTATATACACCCTCTAATGCCACAAGAGTCTATTAGTTCAGCATTCCAATCATTATCAAGTCAAGAGGCTACAGAAATGGTGGAAGCAACAAAATTCAGTAAAAAATCTAATCAAATCATGCTAGCAAATCTGGAGAATGTCACAGTGGCCAACAGACTCAAAGAAATCAACCTATATTTCAATACCAAAAGGGGTGGGTGGGAAATTGACAAATTGCCCAAACTATCACACAACATGAAGAAAATGAAAGGAGAAGAAACGGAATGCAGTCAAATCACTGAACTCTAACTAGATATTGCAAATCTCAGGATGTTATCATTATAAGTACAATTTTACTTCTAAAATGTGGTAAAAACAACAAACAAACAAACAAAAACCAAAATAATGGTTTCGCTATTTAAGAGTAGAAAAATAAGCCCTGGCCAAGCAGGTGAGTAAAACAACTTCTGTCAGTTCATCATTGGACATAGTGATCTACCAAATTAGATGTAGAACAGGAATGCCCAACCTTGTCAACTTTAAGACTTATGGACTTCAACTCCCAGAATTCCCCAGCCAGCAATTCTGGGAATTGAAGTCCTCAGATCTTAAAGTTGCCAAAGTTGGATGGACACCCCTGATATAGAATAATCATTTGAAGAAAGTACCTAGACATCTCTATTCCCATATTTACATTTCACCATTCCTCCTCTTGAAGTCAAACTTAGCTTTCAACTTTCTTTGCAACTCTAACCCAGCCAGATTGAATATCGAACACAAATCAAAGCTAGGCTACTTCAGCGTCTGGAGCATTTTTGTCCCCAAATAAATGTGTGCAGAATTGAACTGTGGAGCCACACATGAGCTCGAGGCTTGGCCCCTTGGCTGCCATAGGACTACATCTGCCTAATGCATTGCCGTTAAATTGGTACCCATTGCAAGTGCAGTGCGTTCTTGTCATTTAAATTACTTGACAAATGGAAGGCTGACAATGACCTATTTTACATGCAGTCTTGAACAAATCTCGTGTAGCAGGTAAGTCTTGAATATGCATCTGACTCTATTGAGGAAACTCACAATACTGTATGTCCTTTGAAGCAAGAAAAAGGAGAATACATCTCCAGAGACTTCCCCAATGTATAAAAGATGTCATCTGTATGGATAAGAGTGCACGATGACGGGGGGCGAGTGAGGGGAGACCAGGGTTTGTGTTCTAAAATGGCTAATCCTTGCATGTCACTTTTGGCCCAATAGGTATGTGGTGGTGACAATTCTCATTATGTCTGGCTAATGAAAAATGCAGTCCCTGCTAGCCTATTTGGCCCACACCAATTTAGAAATGTGAGTCCCTGCGGCCAATGATTTTTACATGCCTTCAGCCAGATTCATCTCAGCACACATGAGAGTAAACGATAAAAGACAAATGCTTTTCCTTATGCAAGGAGCGCCAAGAGTGAGTAATAAAGAGATATCAATTATTCACAGGGCTTCCCAACAGCTTACAATTCCAAGTAAAGAGCCCTTGATAAATAGGTTGTTACTGGGAACCCAGCTGAAGCAATTCCTGGTGAAGCCAAGTAAAACCCCTGACCGGGAAAGAGAGGCAGGGTATAAATTTAAATAGATAGATAGTTGATAGACATACATACATACAGACAGACAGACAGACAGACAAACAAACAAACAAACAAACAAACAAACAAATAAATAAATAAAAGGACAAGGGAAGACTGGCCTTCATTGAAGAGTAGAAAGCAGAGGCATCAAGCATGTCAACCCCTCCTGACTTCATATGGGCAGCTGCCTGTACAGAGTGAGTCAGAAATCATAGCAAGCTGCCTTCTGTCTAACCACAGGCCACTTGCAATGACTTTGGTCTTTCAAGCAAATGGCTTTCCTAACATCAACAATCCCAAAGGTGCTTTTTCAAGAGGCAACTGGATTTTCTTGTTGTTGTTTTTTAAGATGTTTTGCTTCTTATGCAAGAAGCTTCTACAGTTCTGGAGCTCTCAGGAGCTGAAGAAGCTTCTTGGATGGGAAGCGAAACGTCTTCAAAGAAAAAGAAGAAAATCCAGTTGCCTCCTGAAATAGCACCCATGACCTGGACGACTGAGAATCTCCATAGGTATCATCAATAATATGGCCTGTCTTAAATTAAAGATGCCTGAGATTGAACCTAGGGACTTGTTTTGCCATAAAGAAGATGCTCTGTTTTTTTGCTGTGGCTCCACTAATGAACACCTCATGAAACAAGAGCTCTTAGCTTCAACTCAGCGGCCAGCACACTGACTGGAACAAACTACAGATAGTCCCTAACTTATACTTAGTGACTGTTCAAAGTTATGATGGACCTCCCTGGGGGTGGTTAAAAAACCCAGATTCGATGTTCTGACAGTCACACCACCATGGTCACACTGGGCATTGGGCAACCAGGCTGCACGGACAGCCATCTCCAGTGTCAAACAATCATGTGATCTTGTTTTACAACAAATTGCATTTATTTCCAGTTTTCAGCAAAACTGAACTCATGGTGAACCATTGGTTTGCTTAATAATCCTGGCATACCCTTAACGACTACTCTCCAAAGGTCATAAAATCGAGCTGGTCTCATGGGGGATCTAATGTATAAGCATCACTACCAGTGGTGGGGTTCAATTTTTTTTACTACCGGTTCTGTGGGTGTGGCTTGGTGGGTGTGGCTTGTGGTGCTGTGATTGGGTGGGCCTCTGCCCCCCCCCCCCGTGCTCCGTTTTTGGCCTAGAAAACCTCCCTGAAGCATCCTGGCCACCAAATAGGGGTCCGTGGAGACTCCTGGAAGGGGCAGGGAGGGGAGGGGTTAATCAGTGGTGGTATTTGCCAGTTCTCCGAACCAATCAAAATTATTGCTACTGGTTCTCCCGAACCTGCCAGCACTGGCTGACTACCACCTCTGATCACTACTTACAACTGTGATGGGCAGGCTCCACTATGGTTATAACTCAAAGACTACCTGCAGTTGAACAGAATAGCACCATTTTGCATGAGCTGTGCTGTTTGCCAATAGACTTCCAGATCCAGTTCAAGGTGCTGGTGATGACTTATAAATTACCTTTGGAATCAGGAGAGCCTCCTCTAGAGCAGTGTTTCCCAACGTCAGCCATTTTAAGATGAGTGGACTTCAACTCCCAGAATTCCCCAGCCAGCGTTGCTG
>JANHGC010576481.1:0-12743 GCA_027560395.1 Boaedon fuliginosus | reverse complement strand
TTCCTATTGAAAATATTATTATTATTATTATTATTATTATTATTATTATTATTATTATTATTATTATTATTATTAAATTAATTAAATTTGTAACCCGCCTTTCTTCCCCGGTCAAGAACTAGAAATAGACAGCAGTTAGGTTGTCCTCAACTAACAACCATCCCGTTTAACAATAGTTTAGAATTACAAAGTCATGGAAAACGTGACTTATGACTTATCCATCATGGTCACATATTGCAGATTGAGTGCTTGGCAACTGATTCACTTTTATGACCAGTTGCAGAGTCCTGCAGCCATATGGTTATGATTTATGACCTTCCCAGCTGATTTCTGACAGATTGGCTTAAGAACCATGTGATTAACTTGATTGTGTGATTCATTTAACAAATGTGGTTAAAAAACCCCCTCAAATTGGGTTCTCAACTGATCCCAGTCCCAGTCATGGCTGTAAAGCAAAGACTGCCTTTACTGTACTTCTATTTCCAGGGAAAGGGCGATAAGGGAGAGGGAGAGTGTATATTTTATGTTTAAATTATCCCAAGTAAGGGATATCCCTGTGTCGGGAAGAATTTCTGCTAGTCTCTGACCGGGTTTGCGCATTGTAGCAAGTTATGGATTCTTTTTAACTGTGGTTTGCTTAAGTAATCTACATTTGACTGGGTTTACACATTTTAACTTGGCTCTGTGTAAACCAGTTATCTGAATCAAGGGTTTTGTTCAGCAAGGGTTTTGTTCAGCCTACTTTCTAAACTGTTCCTTGTTGCTTTCTTAGGGTCCCCCCCTCTCCTTCCCAGCAATAAGGAAGACAGTGTAAGAGGTAACCAGGCTGACTAATAGAAGGGAATTCCTTCTATTCTTTTTTTAAAATAAAGTTTTATTAATTTTCTACTATTACATTTAATTGGGGTTTAATAAACATTGTGTTGTCTGGATTATTTTGTTTGCTTAACAATACAAATTATATTCTTAATCTTTACCCCTTTTTTCCAGCCATTGATAAAATAAATTCCATGTTTGATAGTATTCGGTATCTTTTTTCTGTTTAATCTTCCATGTTACTTTGTCCATTTCTGTACAGTCCAGTATCTTCTTAATTATCTATTTATCTAGTGGTGTTTTTTCATTTTTCCAATGGTGCGCAAATACAACTCTTGCTGTTCTTAATACATGCAATATTAAATATACACTTTGTTTATCAATTTTTTCTGGTAATATACCTAATAAAAAAATAAGTTCAGGTTTAAGTTCTACATGTTTTTCTGATATCTTTTCTAGCCACATGTGTATGTTTGCCCATTTTTTTTTTGCTTTAACACAAGTCCACCATAGTTGATAATATGTGCCAGATTTTTGGTTACATTTCCAACATTTAGTGGACATATTTTTGAATTGCTTCTATTCTTAATTCCCGCTAATTTCCCTTGGCTGTTAGTAGTTCAGATTAATGTCAGGCACCAGAGAAATCAGGAAATCAGGTACCTTCTGCTACATCATGCCTCCCAGCGCCTAGTGAGATCCCACAGAGTTGGCCTGCTACGGGTCCCGTCAGCTAAGTAATGCTGGCTGGTGGGTCCCCGGTCCAAGGCCTTCTCTGGCGGTGCCGGCCCTCTGGAACCAGCTACCTGTGGAGATCCGAACCATCCCTAGTCTGCTAGCCTTCCGCAGAGCCACTAAGACCTGGCTCTGTCAGCTGCCTTGGGATTAAATGCCCCCCAGAAGAAATTATTGTGAAAGGATGTGTGATTGTAATTTATTGTTTTATTTTATTATATGAATTGTTTTAGATGTTTTTATCATGTTGTAAGCTGCCTCGAGTTCCCCTTGACCAGGAAACAGAGGCGGGGTATAAATCAAATTAATAAATAATAAATAAATAAGGGAATGGTTAACTGGATGCAGTACCTCAACATTTTGAACAGTGAATGTGGGGAACATTTAATTCACTTCTCAAACCACCCCTCCACATGTACTTGTTGAGGCTTAATATACGGATAAAATCAATTTCAAAATGTTCAGTATTTTATAGAATGATGATACTGATAGCAACCTATCAAAATTTTAGAAAGGTTTATTTATAATCTTTATTACTAGGTTTGTATATTTTGGACAATGTATATTCAGGACTCAGGAGTAAATGGATATCATATTACAGTTCATAAGGACAGAAATGAAAAATTTCAAAATATAACCCTATGGATCATAGGGCTTGTATTTCTATAGCATACCTGGCTTGATATTGGTGCATTATGAATATGCCCTCTCTAATTTTAGAGATTTTTAAATCATGAACTACCCTGTGGATATTCAGCAAATTAATATTCATGTCATTCTTGGAATATGTGGATGGCAGGGGTTGGAAAGGCAGCTTAGTTGGGCAAAAGATCTGACCTTTCATCCATACGACAAAATGGTCATTTATGAAAATATTTCTGACATTAATTTTCATGGAATCTCAGTTTTCCTTAATGAACTGGAAGATGCTCTATGAGCAGCTCCTACTGTACCAGTGAGATGCTCTTGACATCATTTTCATCCATGAAATCTATCATAAGCAAGTACATTTATTTATTTATTTATAAGGATGTATTAAATGTAAGGGATGTTAAAACATCCGATACTTAATTTCAGAGTTATTGCTATTTCCCATTCCTTAAAAATAAACTACTGTAGATGTTCCTTAAAAAAGAATTTGGTATTCTGTAATTCTGAGAAGGTTAAGAAACATTAAACAAGACAGCTGGCAAATAGCAGAGGGCAGGTGCAATACCTAAGTGGTTTTTCTCACACTCTATTTGATACAGTACAATCTTTTCTCTAGTGCTAAGTGTTTAACTCATGAACCCATTAATATTGCTTTGCTATGAGGCTATGAACTAATCCTCTTGCAATGCACTAAGAATGTTGGCATGAATACGGTAAGATTTGATAACTTTTAGATAGCCACTTATTTATTTTGGGTCTACAATGGTGTATGACTATATTACTTTAAACAAATTAATATATTGCAATATCATAGTATGCTCAGGAATATATAATGGCCCATTTGTGTAAATTGCAGAAAAATAACTGCCAGTAATATGCTGCCACTCCCGGGATTTGCTGAACAAATGCTGGAAGAAAATTGGCCAATGGTCGGTTGCGGCCAGAGCCGGGCTTGGAAGAGCAGCAGATAGACTTCAGGGCAAACTATCTACTCCTCAAGTTCCCAATGCCTGAACTGGCGAGCTGGAAAAGAGATTACCATCGTTCTGGTGTGTGCTTATGGACTGAGTAGGCTTTTTGTTCCCCACCCTCCCCATCCTGATCCAGTGCAGCGCAGTTGCGATCTTTAGATGGGCTTTTATTTTGTCAGCTCAAGGGCAAGGGGAGGAAGGTACATAGGAACCCCCCCTGTCTCTGCAGCATCACTCATTTGACTGAGTGGATGTGGGTAACTCAATGTCACTCACATGAGTGATGTCGAGTCGGCCATGCCCATTCAGTCACATGATCCTCCAAGCACGCCCACCCAATGAGTCACTAGGAGAACTGGTTGTTAAATTACTTGAATCCCACCACTCGGTTGAATCATTGCTCAAATTATAATAGGGGGAAATTCCTGCATACTAGGATGCTGCATGATTGCAATTGAAGCTTCACACTGTTGTAATTCTGGAAAGAATTGAATAGTTAATTGCTGTAAAAATGCATGCCTTCAAAAATACTCATATTTGTGTGTCCTACTGTGATGATAATTGGTGCTTGCTCATTTTTTTTCTTCTACATTAAATGCGTCAAAATCCTCATTTCTTATCACCCTTATTATTAACTGGAATTGCTGATTTTTGTTTAAAGACTTCTAGTCCAAGCTACAAAAAATCTAAAATCTGATTTCCAGCAAAAAGTTGGAAACTGAAAACTTATGTCTGTTGCCCTTACTGATTGTTTACATTTTGGCATTCCAGAACTGCTTAAAAAAATCAAAAGATCTTTCTTTTTAACAGGGCACCTTACTAATTATTCACAGCACTGAATTGTGTTAGTATCAATGATATGTCATTCTTTATCCTTCCTGCTTGCCATTCCTCAGACTCAATGAATGATGATAAATAGCTTTTTACTTTCTAATGAATCCATACTTGTGAGCACTTTTTTCATTAGTCACTCTCCAAGGCAGATAGCATTTTAAATGAGGATTAACTGTGGAGACTTTGAAACTTGGAAGCATTAATAAAGAACCCCTTCAATACAATAACAAGATTATCAAGGGAAGCAGAAATTTATTGTTTTGAGAACATAAATATAAATATACTGCTTGGACTGCCATCCTTCCATGAAATGTGTGGATGGTCTTATTTATGGCCAGAAAAAAAAGTGGAGAATTTATTACAGAGATTGAGAATAATCTTGTTGGGCAAAAAACCCCAAAACTGGTATGGGACTTATCTGAACTACTAATGTGTTTTTTCCTAAAGTAACACATGGTCAGTTTTGAAAACTGTATGAACTTTTATTGTTAACACAAGTCTGATTTGTGATTTCTGAAAAATGCTAAAACTGTAAATTGTAAACTTACACCATACCTACATTTCCCCTTCCCCTGTCTACAGTTCAGTTTGAAATGTGGGAGAGGAAGAGAGGGAAGGGGGAGAGAGAGAAAGAGAAATGAAGGGGGTTAAGCAAAATCTGAGGTCTGAATATCTTGTGACTTAATAGTATCTGGCCAGTGGTGGTACTATCAGTTCTGTAGGCATGTGTTGGTGGGCGTGGTTATGCTGTCAGCCAGAGATGATATTTGTCATGTCGGCCCATCAGAGGTGGTATTTCCAGGTCTCAGAATCAATTAAAATTATCGCTACTGGTTCTCCAGAACCTGTCGGAACTGGCTGAATACCACCTCTGTATCTGGCAATGTCTTTTGACTGGTAGATTTATTCCAATGGAGAACAAGTGTTTTGCCCCTGGAATTTCTGCTGAGAAAGTACCGTATATATCTTGGAAGACTCTGAAAGACTGGCATAACTCCAGTTTGAAGGCTTGGATTTAAGATCTCCTCCCTTTTATGGTTGTTTGGTTGAATGTTGGATTGAATGAGTAGTTTTTTTTATTGTTAGGGCACTGTATATTTTGTTGTACGCCGCCTCGAGTTCCCCGTCTGGGGAAGAGAGGCGGGATATAAATCAAATAAATAATAATAATAATAATAATATGGGTTGCTGTCAGCATCCTAGGTATTAACCAAGTATCTTCTTAAGATGTGTGATGTTCCAAGTAGTGCAGTTTTTTGCAATTCCACTGGTGTTATTGCAGGAAACTGCAATTTCTTGATGTATTTTGTAAAATTATTGGACATGGTATCGAGTGGCCCGATGACAATGGGTATCACTGTTATATGTTTCATCCATAATTGCATAGTTTCGATGGCCAGATCGTGACATTTCATATTATTGTTATTATTGTTGTTATTATTATGTGTTGTCACAGGAGCCAGGAGACCACAATGCTATTAAAAAGTGGTAGTTTGGTTTATGCTGGATTTGCTGGTTTACGCTGGATATGCTGGTGTGCTTCCCAAGGTGTGCCACAGGAGGGCAAGCTGGCTTTGCACCAGACAGAAAGACAAGTGGCTCTTCCTGCAATGTCACCCAAGGCCCTCTTGGGTTGGTGCCACAATCAGGAAGGTTCAGAACTGTCAGGAAACTGACTGCCTGCACAGAGCACCAACTCATCTCCCACTGAAGTGGTACCTATGTAAGTATGTTCTACTTACATAGAACATGCTTTCAAACTATTAGGTGGACAGAAGTGAGTTCAACCTGCCATGCAGTACTACGGCTCAAACCACCAGAACAGAGAGCATCTCCAGTGTCATTAACCCATTGAGTCACCTTGCCTCTTGTCTAGGGTTAAGTCATCTCAAATATGATTTGTTTATTGGTTAAACCAATTTATATAGCTGCCTATCTCACAAACAAATGATTCTGGTGGTGTAAAACAGAACTAAAAGCAGTTAACTGTTAACAATTAATTATTATATGAATAATTAATTATAATAATGCCACAGTGAACAAATACATTAAACAGTAGAACAACCAAACTAAGACAAAGAATAAGAGGCAAAGAGATATGAAAAACTGTCCCCTGGGTCCCCAAGGCTGCTGGCATAATCAAATCTTGAGGGAATCTCTGGAAGCTCACAGTGACAAGCTCAATCTCATCTCATACGATCTCACATAAATCTTCTCAAATACGTGGTATGATCTATACACATGTGAATTAGGGAGGTGTCTGCCTAATCACATACCTTCTTCTTATTTTGGACCTGAGCCATGTTTTTCTCCTTGTCGATTTGGAAACAGACCTGGCGTATCTTTTCAAGTGCATCTTGAAGGAGCCATGATGGCACAATGGTGAGCACGCAATATTGGAGGCAAATTCTGATGACAGGCTTTATGGATTCAGTCCTGACCGGGAGGAACCCACCCCTGACTACCTGTACTGACAGCAAATTGTACTACTGTGACAAATGTGACACTAAAAATATTACCTGAATAGTAGAAATAATATATTCTACTATATATTATATTTGCTTATCTGCATCACTCCTGTTCAGCAGATGAGTTATAGCAATAGCAATAGCACCAGGAGTGGGTTTGAACTGTTTGTTAAGGTCGGGCTGGTTCTAGTGAACCAGTTTGTTTGGTTTTTGCAGGGGCCCTCCACCAGGCCACATGCTATAGGTATGGCAGTGTGCCTCAGCTGTTTTTCCGCCTAAGGGCTTCTTCAGGAAGGTTCTTTCTTTAGAAAACAAACTTCCTGCAGAAGCCCCTAGGTGGAAAAACAGCTGAGGCATGCTGCCACGTCGTTCAGCTGTGCTGCAAATGGAGCAAATAATGGTAGCTATTGCGTGTGGGCAGGTGGGAGGGCCCAAAAATTTTATTTATTTATTTATTTTACAAAAACCAACTGAACAGGTTGTTACACCAGTTGAAAACCACCCCTGAATAGCACTTAGACTTATATACCACTTTACAGTGCTTTACAGCCCTCTCTAAGGGGTTTACAGAGTCAGTGTATTGCCCCCAACAATCTGAGTCCTCATTGTATCAACCTTGGAAGGATGGAAGGCTGAGCCAGTCAGGATCGAACTTATGGAAGTGAGCCTAGTCAGTCTGAAATACTGCATTCTAACCACTGAGCCACCAGAGCTATAAAGTAGCAGGAGAGAACGATGACAGGTTGAAGGAAGAAAGCAGAACATTACTTACCTCGAAGAATGAGAATGAGCACAACCAGGACCACATTTCCTACGGTCGAAATCCCAAACGAAATTTTCCACAGAAGAGGCTTTATCAAAGGTTCTGTGGGATTGGAAGGGAATTGTGAAGTTCATCCGTTCCTTAATTTATATTAAATATTGTAACTTAAGCATTGATTCCCAATGGAAAGCCAAAAATAGGTGACTGAATGCCCAGACATAGGAAGACATATTTTATTCATTGATTTATTTAATTTGTATCCCCCCTTTCTTCCCAAACAAAACATATAAATCACCTGACAAAAAAGGTGCCAGATTTTGAACTATCCCCTCAGCTATGGACAATCCTGAATAGGAGTCACACTTCACACGGCAACTACCGGGACTCTCTGTATGAATTCAGTATCCTCCCCTCAGTGTGACTGCGGGGTCCCACATCAAACTGTAGATCACACTGTGACCAGCTATAAGATGAGGCCATATACCGGTCCAGTACCTTATATTTTTTTAAAATATAAATGATGCTGTGCTTCAATGGTTAGATGGCCTAGATCTGTGGTGGTGAACCTTTTGGCACTCTGTGTGCCGGAGGTCTATGCGTGTGCCCCTGCAACCCCCCCATGGTCATATGTCACTTTTTTCCAGTGTCACTGTGACTTTGAATGGTCACTAAATGAACTGCTGTAAGTTGAGGCCTACCTATAAAGGCAGGAGGAAATATCCTAACACTAACCATCTGCTCTACAGGAAAAAGCAAACCCAGCCTAAGGAGATGCCACGCAAATATTGGAATAGAGACAAAACTGCTGGAATTTCCCACTCAGAGCTTCTCTCCAGCCAGCGCCAGCAAAGTACATCCTGGGACGTAGTAATTTCATTTTCCACTCACATGGAGGAAGACAAATTTTACATGCTTAAACTCTGGGAGAAATCAACTATGTTTTTCATAGGCATTCTTCTCTTCACTCTGCTATTTTTATAAAGTAGAAATGACCAGAAAAGGAAACTAGCTTTTTTGTAAGTTTCTCTTCCTTTCACATATTGGGGGAGAATTAAAATCAATTGAAGAATTGAAATCCAGGGGTTGGAAATGGACTGGTGGTCGTACACACAAATTAAGGTGAGATATAAAACGGATAGGGAGAATTGTGGAATATTCAGGGAAATGGAAGAACTGGACAAAATAATTTTGAGGGTGGGGGCATGGGGAGATGAAAGATTGAAAAAGAATACATAGTTTTTTATTAAATTTGAAAATGGAAGATGAAATAGTAAAAGATAGTATGATTGCCTGGTTCAGGAACTTTGGATACATGATAGATCTGAATAATTGGCAGCTGATTTGGGAGAAGAACTGTAAATTAACAATGGCTACATCTTATAAAGAAAAAATATATAAAATGGTTTATAGGTGGCACCTCCTGCCGTCTAGGTTGGCAAAATTGTTCCCCGGCTCCCAACTGTTGGAATTGTAATGCTATACATGGTTCATTCTCCTGAGGATCCTAGGATGGGCCCGGTGATGTCACTTGGAATCTGCCCACTGCTGAGGCAAGTCAGAAATGTAGCAGGGGTGGAACTTCCTTCCTGCCCAGTTCTTACTTGCCTCAGTAAGAGTGCAGTCAGAAAGTCCTCAGTTCTTCGTCTTTTATTCAATTGCAGTTTGCTGTTTAAAAAAAAAAAGAGAGCATTTTAAAGCGTGTGGCTGCCGCTTGTCTCCTGATTATCAGCTGTTGGCGGAGAATTATCTTCTCGTCCTCCTCAGCTTCTGGAAAGGTGCGTGGGCCTCGGAAGGGAGCCCAATGAACGGTTTTTCCTTTCAAATGATTTTCATGCCGTTGAAGAGGAAAGCGGAGCGCTGTTGCCTGGAAAGTGGCAGGAACAGCAGGTTCAAGGGTCACCTCTACCCTGTACCAGAGAAGAATTGGCCGCCATGATGCAATCCATGGTCAGGCAGGCATCACAACAGCCCTGAGCCAGTTACGTGAGGAGCCCCCACGAAAGCGGGCCAGGAAGGAAACAGAAGGCCAGTTTGCTTCCCCTGAGTCCCCGCAGGGCTCCAGAAGGTCGGTATCCTTGGAACTCCAGTCACAGCTGGATCCTGAGGAGGAGGAAGGAGTGGGCCTCAAAGAGCCGGGCCAGATTGATTCCGATGTCTCTACCCCAGATGGGGACTCCTCCACAGAGGAGGAAGGGAAGGAGGAAGCTCCTCAAAGGCGTTCTATGCACCTCTTTATGCCGGAGGTCTTTCCAAAGGTTCACAAAACCATTACCACGACCCTGAGCCTAAAGGAACCTGAGGAAGTCCCTGTGGCCTCCACCTCTAACACAGAGTTTGACCTGGACTCAGTCCTGTCTTCCATTCGAGAGTGTCCAGCTTGTTTCGAGCTTCCCACCGCCTTCATGGATACAGTTATGAAGGAGTGGGCCTCCCCGGGTTCATCCAAGGACACTAGAATCTGGGCCACCAAGTTTTACCGGCTTCCAGAACACCAGGCTTGCCTCCTGAGGAGCCCGGTGATCAACGCTCTGGTGGCTTCTCTGCCCCCCCCCCGGCTAGCCTCCCACTAGATATGGAGGGTTTCCCTAAGTATCCCCATGACAAGTGGGGGGAGATGTCTTCCAGGAAAGCATTTGAGGCTTCTGCTACACCCCTTAAGGCTTCGGCTGTGGCCTTCTTAGCCAATAGGGCCATGGCCCTGTGGTGTCAGCGCTTGATGGACAAGGGCAAGATCCCTAAATCCACCCTTGCCGAGCTCCGTACCATGGCATCAATGATGGCCTTCACAACGGATGCCAGCTTTAATGCCATGCAGTTGTCTGCTAGATCTATGGTCAACTCAGTGGTCACCCATAGGAGTGCTTGGCTGAAAAATTGGGATTCGGACAGCTCAGCACATTCCAAGCTTGTGGTTTTGCCCTTTAAGAGTCTTAAGCTTTTTGGGGAGGGCCTGGAACCCTTCTTGACTGATCCCAAGGAAAAGAGAAAGACTCTCATTTCCAAGCCTAGGCCTAAGACATCCTTTTCCCCATAGCGTCCAAAATATTCCTTTCGGCCCTTTGGGTTTAAGGCGGGTTTCAGATCTCCCCGTAAAAACTACAAGGGTCACTCCAAGTGGCAGCACAAGGGTCAGAAAGAAAAAGCTCACTTTCAGCCCAGGGGCTTTAACCCTAAGTCCAAGTCAAAACAATGATGGGTCCTCCCCCCATAGGAGGCCGCCTCGCCCTGTTTCACCCCAAATGGGTGGAGGTAACAGAGGACCGGTGGGTGAGGGACACTGTCCTCAAGGGGTACGTGTTGGAATTAGCCAGAATCCCTCCAGAAAGGTTCCTTCAGGTACACAGGCCACCATGCGTTCTAAAACATCTACGCACCTTGAACACAATCCAACACCTTTTATCCATAGCAGCCATAGAACCGGTCCCATTTTCCCAAAGGGGCGCCGGAGTGTATTCTCACTTCTTCATGGTCCTGAAGAAATTGGGGGACACTCGGGCAATCTTCGATCTGAAATCGCTGAATCGTTGGCTCCTTCGCCCTCGATTCAAGATGGAGACCTTAAAATCCATTCTCCAGTCAATCCAGAGGGGGGACTTCTTGGCATCCCTGGACCTGCAGGAGGCTTGCCTACATGTTCCCATCCCCCCAAGCCATCGGAGGTTCCTCAGGTTTGCCTACCAGGGATGCCATTACCAATTCAGAGCTGTGCCCTTTAGATTGGCCTCTGCCCCTCGGGTCTTCACCAAAATACTGGTGGCAGCCATTGCCCACCTCAGACTGCATGGGGTATCTGCGTACCCTTACCTGGACGACATATTGATCCGGGCCCCGTCTCGCCTTCAAGCTCTAGAAAGCCTTCAGAAAACATTGGAAAGGCTGGGTTCCCTGGGATTCATAACAAACCGGGAAAAGAACTGTCTGTCCCCAGCCCAATCTATATGCCACCTGGGAGCCATTATAGACTCAGTGGGGTTTCAGGTGTTCTTATCCCCAGAGAGGCAACTAAAGATCATGACACTGACTTCCAAAGTTCTCAGGTCCCAGAGGGCAGACCTTCTCGACCTATCCAGCCTTCTTGGGATGTTTTCCTCTTGCCACGGGATTATCTCATGGTCCAGATTTCATTCCAAACCACTTCAAACCCTTCTGTTACCCTTTCAGGATCAGATTGCTCTCAAGATAGGGAGACCCCTGGTTCTGGACCACGAGTCGAGGGAGGATTTAGTATGGTCGACCCATCCTCAAAGTCTCCTTCAGAGCTCCCCTATCAGGGTGGATTCCAGGAATGCCAGCCTGGTGGGATGCGGAGCTCACATGGAGAACCACGTGGTCCAGGGTTTTGGTCAGTGGCAGAGGCCGCCCGCAGCATCAATATTCTGGAACGAAAAACCGTGCTGCTGGCCCTGAGGAAACTGGAACCCCTCTTGAGGGGCCAGCATATCCTAGTCTTCATGGACAACATCTCCACAAAAGCCCATCTAAACAGGCAGGGGGGCACCAGATCCAAACAGCTCCAGAGACTGTCAAGACAGATCTTCACCTGGGCTGAGGAACATGTGGCTTCACTCGTGGCAGAATACATTCCAGGGGTGGACAACTTGACAGCGGATTGGTTCAGCAGATAGCGGCTGGACGGGACAGAATGGAGGATCCACCCGGACATGTTCAGGGACTGTTTCAATGGCTGGGGCCAATGGTTCTGGACCTGTTTGCCTGCCACCGGAACGCACAGCTGCCGAGATTTTTCAGCCGGGGTCCATGTCCAGACTCAGAAGGGGTGGACGCTCTGAACAGAAGCTGGCCAAGGGAGCTGCTATTTGCTTTCCCACCCACCAAGCTGATCCCCAGAGTGGCGGCAAAGATCCAGGTAGAGAGAGAGAGGTAGTTCTCATAGCTCCCTTCTGGCCCCGCAGGCCTTGGTTCACGGATCTTCAAGGGCTGAGCCTGTTTCCCCCTCTGGAGTTGCCCGCCCAGGAGGATCTCCTCAGCCAGGGCCCCATTCTGCATCCTCAGCTAGGGTCGCTCCATCTGGCTGCCTGGAGATTGAGTGGAGACGTTTGATTGAGTGCGGGTACCCCAGTTCAGTTCACTCTCATGGCAAGCAGGAGAGGCTCCACTAACAGGATTTACGCTTGTACATGGACAGCACTAGAAAGATGGTGTGGAAGATGTTTAGTGTCTCCTGAGACGTTAAAGGTCTCGGATCTGCTGGTTTTTTTGCAGTCGGGCTTTGAACGGGGTTTGAGTACAGCTACCTTACGTAGGCAGGTTTTTGCGAAAGCGGCCGTGCTGGGCCATCCCAAGGGTCTGGAGTTGTCTAAACATCAGCATGTTAAAAAATTTCTGAAAAGTGTGGCCCTATTGAATCCTCCTCCGATAGTGCGGGCTCCTTCCTGGGACCTCTCCTTAGTTTTGCAGGTGCTATCAAGACCCCCGTTTGAACCAATGGCCACATGTCCGTTGAAGGAACTCTCCCTCAAGGTAGCCTTTCTGACGGCTATTGTT
>JANHGC010576299.1:0-12765 GCA_027560395.1 Boaedon fuliginosus | reverse complement strand
GAGATCCACCTGGAAACAAGGATGTGGTAAACATGATTCAAGATCTCCTCAAAAGCCCTGGATCCATCCATCAAGCCTAAGGGCCCCTTGGTGTATCCCTTCATCTTTGGTCTTGAAAGTATGCTTCCACTTCTCACTATACCTTTCTGGATAGCACCATCTATTTTTAAGTTTAAAACATCTCCATACGGTTTTCCTCACCATCTGTTCTCTCTTCCTCCACTTCTCTTTTATGGTCTGGTTGAAGTATCTTCTCAAGACCAATTCCCACCTCCCCCCTTTCCCCCAAACAAAATCGCTTAGGGATTGAAATTTTGGGCTTGATTGTGGTTGTAAGATGAGGACTGTCTGTCGTTCTTTTCTGAATGATAACAGGAAGGAAGTCCTTTTGTTCCTTGTGTTCAGCAGGGAAAGCATTTCTTCAAACTCTGGAAGGAAAAGCAACCCTGCAAGGTCGGCCACTCCATTTACTGCAGACTTGTGGACTTCTTCCTTCTGATAATTTTTTCTTCTTTTAGGATTTTTATCAGAAGATGGTTACCGGCTGCAACACCATGATAACCTGAGTGCTGACGGAGGATCCCAATTTGGATTCCCTGCAGCATATGTTGACGGTGAGTTATTCTTTCTTGGGGCTGGACTCAGCCAGATGTTTAGGCTGGATTTGGAGATTTTGTCCGCCTGTCAAGTCCCTCCCAAGGACCTAGGATAGGCAAATGTTGCTGTTCTCCTCACCTCACCCCTCCTCTTTTCTTGTGTTCCATCAGAGATTTGAAGCCAACATTAAGCTCCATGGTCAGAGCAAATGTAGTGGGCAAGACGATCCAGAGGGTCTTTCAGCTGCCGGCATTAAGCATCACAAAATTGAAGGTGGACTCAGCCGGATCCTCGCTAACGCAGGTGAGCAGTCCAGATGGAGCAAAGCAATACGAGATCCACCTGGAAACAAGGATGTGGTAAACATGATTCAAGATCTCCTCAAAAGCCCTGGATCCATCCATCAAGCCAAAGGGCCCCTTGGTGTATCCCTTCATCTTTGGTCTTGAAAGTATGCTTCCACTTCTCACTATACTTTTCTGGATAGGACCACCTATTTTTAAGTCCAAAACATTTCCATATGGTTTTCCTCACCATCTTTTCTCTCTTCCTCCACTTCTCTTTTATGGTCTGGTTGAAGTATTTTCTCAAGACTAATTCCCACCTCCCCACTTTCCTCCAAACAAGAGAACAGCCATGTCCTGCATGCACTAACTATGATTCCTAGTCAGTCTCAGATAACCCTCAAAATTCAGGCTCTTAGCAACTGGTTCAGATTTACGATGGTCGCACCAGTCAATAGGGAAGCCAGATTCACTTAAGAACTGTGTGACCAACTTAACAACCGCAGTGATTCGCTTAACCACTGTGGCAAGAAAGGACATAAAATGGGGGCAAAATTCACTTTACTAATGTCTTGCTTAGCGACATAAATTTTGGGCTCGATTGTGGTCGTAAGTCGAGGACTGCCTGTAATTGGGCCATTAAAGTAGTCATTGTTGCCGATCCGTTCCTGGTCAGTTAGACAAGAGAAAGTGGAGCAGTGGATGATCAGAAAAGTTATCTTGGCGGAAGCAATGGAGCCATCAAGGCTTTGCCTCATTTTTTTTATGTTCATCACACTGTGGTAGCCACCAAAAGAAAAGCATACTTTGTGGGCACACCTAAATGTAAGTGCCCTGATGCCTTGTAAAGTTGTGTGTGTGTGTAAGACAGAGTGAAGGGAAGGAGGGAGAGACAGAGAAAAAAAGAGGCAGAGAGACCATGCCAGGTTTAGCATTTCCTTTGTAGCAAGAGTTTTTGCCACTCTACACAGCCTGCCATTCTTTCCTTTGCAAATGTTTGTTTAGGAAAGCCAACACAGTATGCACCATACACAGATACAGACCCCAGTGGGGCTAATGATGGTGCCAGGTAATATGAGATGGGTGAGGTTCTTAGTGCTCTCTGAGCTTGGCTGATGTTTCATTACCCAGCTAGGTAACAGCATCAGTGCTGGAAGGGAGTGGTGTTTGGAGATAGGAGGAAGAGGAGAAGAAAAGAGAGCCGGACAGAGAAAGAGAGGAGATGCGGAGGAAGAGGGAAGGAGGAAAGAAAAGGAGTGAGGGAGAGGGAAGAAGCAGAGGAAAGGGAGGATGAAGAGATGGATGGAGAGGGAGGAAGAGAAGGAGAGGGGGAGAGAAGGGGAAAAAAGAGGATGAGAGGGAGGATGCGGAAGGTGGAGAATGAAGACTGTGGAGTTCTTGGTGCTCTCTCAGCTTCGTTTTCCTCAGGCTATTTCATGATGCTCACTACAAAGCTAAAAAAACAATCCAGAAAAAATGGGGTCAAATGGAAGGTGGAAGATTTTTATATTTCCGGCCCAGCTGTATTTTACAGCAGCACCTCCAAAATGGCTAAGGTATGTTTTAGTTCAGCATTTTGCCTTGCTTCTGCTTGACCTTCCTTTCTGTCCTCATGACCTGGAGCCTCTGTTAATGTAAGAGTGGGGACAGCATGCTCCAAAGGCTGGGGTTTGGATATCCATCCCCCACAATGTCTCGGAGTAGGCAGTTATGGGGCCATGTTGACTTCTTTGACCAACATGCTAATTTCATGTGATGGATGACATGGAATAAGGCCTGCCTCTCTACATGGTGTGCTGTCCCCAAATCTGGATCAATGGCTTGTCGAGAGAAGAGTCAAAACCCTGATGCATCTCTGCATGGTCTTCTTTTCTTCTTTCCAATAGGCCTTTTGTGAACATCTGTCCGCATCCCAACTCACGGACCTGCTGATGAAAGCCCTTGAAGGCACGGCACAGCGAGAAAAAGATATGAGCCAGGCTGCAGGAGTCCTTTTCCAGGCCGTTATGGATGAATGTGGCATGGACGTGGAGGAAGTAAGAAAATTGCAGGGTCTTAGTTTGAGCATGGCTGGGATTAGCACACAGGAAGATGAAACATCTGACACCTTCCTTTCTGTCCTCATGACCTGGAGCCTCTGTTAATATAAGAGTGGGGACAACATGCTCCAAAGGCTGGGGTTTGGATATCCATCCCCCACAATGTCTTGGAGTAGACAATTATGGGGCCATGTTGGCTTCTCTGACCAACATGCTAATTTCATGTGATGGATGACATGGAATAAGGCCTGCTTCTCTACATGGTGTGCTGTCCCCAAATCTGGATCAAAGTCCCTGGCTTGTCGAGAGAAGAGAGTCAAAACCTTGATGCATCTCTGCATGGTCTTCTTTTCTTCTTTCCAATAGGCCTTTTCTGAACACCTGACCACAGCTCAGCTCCAGGTCCTGCTGATAAAAGCCCTCGGAGGCACGGCAAAGCAGGACGGAAACATGAGCCAGGCTGCAGGAGCCCTTTTTCAGGGAGCTATTGCTGAATGTGGCATGGACGTGGAGGAAGTAAGAAAATTGCAGGGTTTAGAGCAAAAGGGATATAGGCAGTGGTGGGATTCAAAACCCTGATGCATCTCTGCATGGTCTTCATGAAAGCTAGATTTGGAGAGCCAGTTTGGCAATGGTTAAGGCACCGGGCTAGAAAGCAAGATAAGTTCAAGTCCTGTCTTAGCCATGAAAGCCACGTGAGTTGACTTTGCGCCAGTCACTCCCTCTCTCAGCCCAACTTGACTGGGGATAATGGAGATGGTAGTCCAAGATATCAGAAGGCAGCAGCTCAGAAAAAGCACAAAAGTGGGGAATTAGTGGTTATTGAAAAATTTGAACTGCGAAATGTAGGATTTCTTGTTGACTTCCAGATCAGTCTTTTTGGAGGTTCCTCGTCTTTTCCTGGGTCCATTCCAGTTGACATTAAAAAAACAAATGCCCACCAAGGTTATAGGATCTTAGGTTTGAAACAAAAGAACAACCATGTTCTGCATGCACTAGCTAGTTTTGGCACTTTATCTAGACGTGGGGCACGCCTGAGGGAAGAGCGAAAGACTGAGCAGAAGAGTCACCCCTCAGAGGTCTCTCAATTAAGAGCAGGCATGCCCTGACTGGAGGGAGGCAGTGGGCAAACTGCTGGGGGCTGAAACTGGAGCAAAATTTGGGGTAACCCCCCCTCCCCAAAATCCATGGTAAGTAGAAGCAGTAGCAGAAGCAGAAGCAATAAACCACCACTGGTTTATTGTTTTATTAACGCTGTTGTAAACTGGCCAACGTTTAGTGCTAGAAGGGAGAAGCCATCAATGCTTTCTGTTATATCCTCTCTCCAAAACAAATCCCCTCACCTGCTCATTGCCCTGGCTTCACAGATGTATTTTTTCTTTGAAGCAAGCAAGCATGGATCCAGAAGATCAAGCAGTGTCATTGAGAATTTACAACTTACCAACCTCTTGGGGTAAGGAATCTCTTAGGCCCGGAAGTGGCCCGCAGAGCCATCTCTCTAGGCAATGAGCCATTCCTGTCGCACTGCTGGGTTCCAGCATGCCAACCAGCTGGTCTTCACGCATACAGGAGCACCGGAAACTGAAAGATGGTCTTCTGATTTCTGGCGCATGCATGCGCACCAGCCACCTGGTCTTCCAATTTCTGACGCACATGCACACGTGAAAACCAGCTGGCCGTTTCAGCATTCAGTGTTGAAAAGGTTCACCAACACTGTCCTAGGCCCGATGATCAAGCTGAGGAGCACAACAAATCAACCTCTTGGGGTAAGGAATCTCCTAGGCTCAATTTGGATCCTTTCTCCATTTCTGCAAAGCTCAACAGATGCCTACAGGTTTTCCCCGAGTCGACTTATGACCACAAAGGAGCCCAATTTTTTGTTGCTAAATGAGACAGTCGTTAAGTGAACTTTATCCCATTTTGCCACCTTTCCTGCCACCTTTCTTAAGGATATCGCTGCAATTAAGCTAGTCACATGGTTGTTAATCTGGCTTCCCTCTGAATTTTGCCCGTCAGAAGGTTGCTTTGATTAATTCATGATCAGCTCTTTAAACTGTAGTTTCTTGAATGGGTATCTGAGCCAAGGCATCTCCTGCCAGAACGGCGCAATAGAGGGTGCCATCACAAAGAAGGTCCCACACTATGTCCTTCAAAAGGAGGTAGACCCAAGCTCAGTTCCTCACAGAAGGATCTCAAATGGGGGCATCTAAGAAAGAAGCAGCATTTGGATACGCAGGCTCAAACCGTGAAGAAATTATCGTGCTTTCTTGGAAGCCAATGGATAAAATGTTGAAGATGGCGAAGGAGTAGTCTTGCCTGATGGCCTTGTCTTCAGGAAAGCTTGCTCTGATCTCTTCCATGTATCAATTGATGGACAGGTTCCTCCAAATCTGCTCTGCAAAAAAAGAAGTTTACTTGTAGGTGGCAACCAAGGTGAGAGAACAGGCAGACAATGTTATGGATCCCCTCTCGGAAGGAGTCCATCTGGTGGGACTAAGAAGAAGTGCTTTCTCCATGGTGGCTCCGTCCGTTATTTATTTTTTTAAATTTTATTAGTTTCAAAGATTTCAAAGATTTAAAAACAGCATGTCTTATATCCAGTCAGATGTTTCAGAGGTTCAATACATTCTCAAATTCTTAACTTCTGTCTATATTCCATCATTACATTATATAATATTTAATATAATCTTGCATAAAAGAAAAAAATAGTAATGATAGAGATCAAAGAAAAAGACAAGAAAAAAAAGGAGAATTACTCTATATATCCCCCCAATTTCAATCTTCACAATCAGTTATCCCCCTTTCATGTTTAATAACTAAACAAAAAAAAGCAAAAGGATCTGTATTGAATATATCAGTTTTCTAGCAGTTAATATACTTAAGAAATATTCTAAATTCTAAAATCTAAAATTCTAAAAACTCAATTAATCCATTACCTTTAAAAACTTTTAAAAACTTATTCAATACAATTCTTCAATCCAGGATCCATTCCCCCTTTTATCCCTCGTCCCTTTTTTTTAACTTTAAAAAATCCGATCCTCGTCCCCGCCTTCCATGTTCCTTCTGGAGTCCATCTCGAGTATTTTCTTTCTCCCCTTTGTCTCTCCTCATTGCAGATTTCTTCTCCCGTTTACTGCTTGGAACTTCTTGCATTCCGACCTGGTCAGCCATTTTTCTTTTTAATTGTTTAGGTGTTAAAAGTTCAGTCCCTTTGTTGTTTCTCAAGAAATACTCCCGAATGTCATTTCCCCGTTGTTTTCCAGTTGTCGCCATTTTCCCCGTCTCTCCGTCCTCCTCCTTTCTTGTCTCCTCTGCCTCCGCCATTTCCTCAAATCCACGTACTTTAAATTGTTGTTGTGCTTGTCTGTCGACCTCGGTTTTCATTTCTCGAAAAATTTTGTCCATTTCAGCTTTAAATTCCATTCCAATTTTTTTAATTTCATCCACTTTGTCTAATTTCTCCAAAGTCAAATTACACAAGTTTCGTATCGCGGCACAATTTTCATTTATCGGATTTCTTTCCATGTTAATTGAGAGAACAAAGAGAGGAAAATTCTCCAACTTATAATTTTAGCTTATGGTCTCCAGAAATTTATTTTTAAACATCAATATATAGGGAACGGCAACTTCTTGTTTCTCAATTGTGTCCCTTTCGTTCGCTGCTACTTTACTATTCGCAATGTTCCTTTTGTTAAAAAAAATTCTTTTTTTTGTTGGGGGGTCTAGATTTTGTAAGATTGATTTCTTCTTACCCCACTCCACATTCGTCTGGTGTTCTTCACTTCCACTCCTGCTGTTGCTTGCCTGGAGTGGTTCCATGCTTGCTGGCACCATTAAGGTGCCATCCTCGTCCGGTCTCCAGCAGGAGTTCATGGGACGCCAAGGGGCGGGGGGTTGCGCTACCCTCCACCCTGCTACCACACTCCTCTGCCTACCTCTCCTCCAGAGAGGATAGGACCCCTATTAGCAGTCTGGGGACCGGCAGGCCTGGGGCAAACACGTAGAGCTCGCGCGTTTTGCTCCCAGATATGCTGGAAGTCCACCCAGAAGTCCCTCGCTCCCTCTGTTATTTGAAGGACAATCATTTCCCAATCGTCTCTACCTGACCCACAAGAGCAGGGAGGCAACGGATGTTACATGCTTCCTCTCTTAAGGAAGTCCATCTGGTGGGACAAAGAAGGGATTTCTCCATGATGGCTGTGAAATATCACCCTTGCAGAGATATGACTGATCCCCACTGTTCCAAAAGACCCTGAAGTTATAGGAGGCCTGGGGACCAAAGTAAGATGGGGCCCATCCAGTAGTTGGTTTTACTGTTATCAACAGAGGAATGGAGTTTATTGACCATTTTATTGACCTTTTATCGCTGTAAGCCATCCGGACTCATCTTGAGTTGAGCTGCCAAATAAATTTTCTACATGAATAACGGACTAGAAGACTTCCAAGGTCCCTTCTAATCCTGTTATTCTATGTTCTATGGTAGCCCAACAGCTGAACCTTCTGTGGGTTGAATAGCATGGAGCCATGATGGGAACTATTCAAGGAGACTAAATAGAGGTTTCCTGATAGTAATAACAATTAACCAGTGGAACAGCTTCCCTCCAGAAGTTGTGGGTGCTTCCATCACTGGAGGTTTTTAAGAAGAGATTGGATAACCATTTGTCTGAAGTGGTAGAGGGTTTCCTGCTTGAGCAGGGGCTTGGACTAGAAGACCTCCAAGGTCCCTTCCAACTCTCATTCTATTATTCTGCTGGAGATCAACGTGTTGCGGTGTTCCAGAAAAGGGTAACATAAGCACACCTGTGAAAGGAGAATTTGAGCTCCTGGAATTCTTCCATGGACTGAATATGAAGGACGGTTGTGTTAAAAGAGCAAGCTATCCAAAGATGTGTTTGCACAACTCCTGAACATGTTTGCTAAATTAATCCATTTTCCGTATTTGCATTAGGCCTTGACATTCCAATAAAACAAGCCAGCTGAGTTCACACACCTGCCAAGCCAACAAAACAATTAGCAAGATTAACTTTAACCAAATTCTGGCTGTTGTGTGTCTGCTACTAACATCATTAAGGTTTTGCATAATAGATTAATGATTTTAGGTCCTGATTTGTTGAGAATGAACATGAGATGAATGGAATGGAGTTGGAAGGGACCTCAGAGGTCTTCTAGTCCATCGGTCCCCGGCCCACTGGTGGTCTGCGAGAAAATTTTGGTGGTCCGCGGGCAGAAGGCACAGTAGTGTGTGTGTGTATATGTATGTATATGTGTGTGTGTGTGTGTATGTATGTGTGTATATATATAACTACTGTATTAATATTTCAACTTACATAGACATTCATTACAAATTCATGATGCAGCATGGCTGAAGTGAAGAAGATAACTATAAAAAACAGCACACACATAGTAATAGAATTTAAAAAAAAGACAGAACCAATAACAATGATCATGGTTGGTAACAAAAACCACATCTGAAAGGCTTTGCACAAAGCCTGCAACAGAATAACAGAGATGGAAGAGGCCTTGGAGGTCTTCTAGTCCAACCCCCTGCTCAAGCAGCAGAGATTATACCATTTCAGACAATCGGCTGTCCAATCTTTTCTTAAAAACCTCCAGAGATGAAGCACCCACAACTTCTGAAAGACAGCCCTTCCACTGATTAATTATCAGAATAATAGAGTTGGAAGGGACCTTAGATGGAGTACTCACAACATCTGGAGACAAGTTGTTCCACTAGTTAATTGTTCTCACAATCAGGAAATTTCTTCTTAATTCTAGGTTGCTTCTCTCCTTGATTAGTTTCCATCCATTGCTTCTTGTCTTGCCTTCTAGTGATTTGGAAAATAGGTTGATCCCCTTCTCTTTGTGCCAGCCCCTCAGATATTGGAAGACTGCTATCATGTCACCCCTAATCCCTAATCTTGATCAAGATCAATCTAATCCCTGGGGAAATGATTGTCCAAAGGCGGGCACCAGTTCCTGCTCTCCTCCTCCCAGTGTGCCTTCCCTGGCAGACCTCATGAGACAGGCAGACATTGCTGGGGACAGGTGATCCCTCATATGTGCCACCCCACTCCCACTAACGTTCGAGTATTCAGCTGCACAAACATGTCAGATGTGCGAACGTGACCCCCAGCCCTGCTGCTGCTTGCTCTAACAGGAAAAGCCAAACCAACCTGCTTCCCAGCGTCTTCTCCAATCCTTTTCAGGACCTCCATTAGGGCGGGATTCGGGGCTGCAGCTACTTTCGCCTTCGCTTCCATCTTCTCCCTTTCCGCAGTTGCCTGGGTCTCAAATGCCTCCAGTCAGAAATGCCTGCAGATGGAACGAAGACGACCAGGAAATCCGCTTAACACATCACACTCTTGCTTAATGACCGTCACCACCCACAACCATAATGTGCCATAATTTGTCCTTATGTCCTGGCTACTTTTTACAGAGCATGACTGAGAGTGTTTTAACAAACTGCAGCCGTTTGGTTTGGCAACAGCAGTGCCTCAGATAGAAAGTCCCTACAGAGAGTGGTGAGGACAGCAGAGATTATTATAGGAAGCTCGCTTCCAATTAATCAGGATATTGCTTATAAGCGCTATGTGCTTAGAGCTCAAAGCAAACTTCATTTTAATGTATGCTGATGAGTCTACGTTAAAAATGACAATAAAAGGACTTCCGGTTTGAACTTCATTGAACTTCATTTGAGCCTTCGAATGGCGACAGAGGTAGAGGCGGAGAAAATGGAGGGTGCCGCCGCAACCTTGGAACAATCTAAAACATTGGAGGAACTACTAAAGGAATTCCATGACCTAGGATCTAATATCAAAGCTAGTCTTGATAAAATGATTGAAAGAGGAGAACGAAAGATGGTGAGTTATAGTCCCGCTTTAGCCATGAAAGCCAACTGGGTGATCTTGGACCTCTCTCTCTCAACCCAACCCACCTTACAGGGTTGTTGTTGTGGGGAGAATAGAAGGAAGAAGGAGTATTAGGTATGCTGGCGACTTGGAGTTATTTGTAAAAATAATAAAGACGGAATATAAATAAATGCTGCATATACATACATATAAATTATCCCAACTATTTGAGACTTCATTTTCAGAGAAAATGGTTTCAGTTCCATCTCATTGCTCTCATTCAACAATATGAACTTCCAGGAGCAAACCCGTTTCCTTGCATGGCTAGCTGACTTGGCCTTCAATTGGTGAACCCTGACAGAATGAGTCCTGCCAAAATCTTCTGAAAAGGCAGGAAAAGCAGGGAGAAGTTTTAGACTTAAGTTCCAGAAACCTTGTTTCAAAAACTTGTTCAATCAAAAAGTTCCCTAGTTCTCATCCACTTCTCCTTTCAGGGTAAACACCAAACAATACGGGTGGGCAAACACTACGCTGCACACTGGGCAGGTGTGACCATGGCAACACAGGTGATTTAAGGAAGAGGACACTTCAAACCATGTTTCATGCACCCACTTTCATCCAACCCTAAAAATCAGCGTTTTCTTCAACTTAACCCCAACTTCTAATAACTTTAAAGGTTCAGTTGTGCACCTATTGTTCAGTTGTGCACCAAACACATACACACACACACACTCATTGGGTTTGCCACTGTCTTCAACTAGGGTTTTTCCACCAACTTTCTGAAATTTTAGTAGTGACTTTAGTCCACAATTTTCAAGAGTTCATTAAGCAATTGTTTGAAGTAGCAACGTCATTGAAATGGCACAACCATTGCAACATCCTCATGGTCACATGATCAAAGTGTGGACACTTGGCAACCAGCTATTTATGACGGTGGCAGCGTCCTGGGCCATGTAACCAGCTTTTGCAACCTCCTAACAAGCCAAGTCAAAGGGGAAGCCAGATAATTAATAATAATAATTTATTAGATTTATACCCCGCCTCTCTTCACCCAAAAGGGGAACTCGAGGCGGCCAAGAGAGACGAGAGAAAAAAGCAAATAAAACCAACAAATAAATTTCAGGCATTAATTCTCCCTTCGAGATCTCCTTACCGGGCACAGCTTCACCATCCACTCATTCCCCTTCTGATAGACCTCCAGGACTATCCCTCGGGTGAAGGCGTCCTCTAAATAAAAGCCCACGGTGTCGCCCATTTTCACCGGCAGGATTCCGCCCGCCTTCTGCCTTTTCTCCTCCACCGGGTCGGCCTCGGACGCTGGCAGAAACTGCAGCTTGTTGAACGGCAGGAAAAGGCCGCACTTGGCTTTACACTTGAAGAACTCTGCCCCGTGGTAGGTGCCAGCACAACGGCCTCTGCCCTCACCGTCACCCTGGAGAAGTAGCAGACAGAGGGTCACGAGGGAGCGGCCGCCACAGCACAGTGGGCCCAACCTTGGCAGCGTTAAGATTAGTGGACTTCGACTCCCAGAATTCCCCAACCTACCCACAGGATATCTGGTTAGGGTTAAAGCAAGTCAAAATTCTTTCTCCAAGGAGGTAATAACTCTTAGATTTGGGGCGGAGGTTGAATTTTTCTGGGTGCATTGCGCCAATTTGATATTTCTCAAACCCGGCAACTTTAAGACAGGTGGACTTCAATTCCCAGAATTCCCCAGCCATCACGTATACAAAAACGGGTGGACTTCAATTCCCAGAATTCCCCAGCATATCTACAGGACATTTGGTTAGGGTTAAAGCAAGTCAAAATCCTTTTTCCCCTCAAGGAGATAATCTGGTTTAGATTTGGGACGGAAGTTGGATTTTTCTGGGTGCTAATGTACTAATTCGGCATTTCTCAAACTTGGCAACTTTCAGAGAGGTGGACTTCAACTCCCAGAATTCCTCAGCCGACTGGCTAGAAATTCTGGGAATTGAAGTCCATAGGTCTTAAAGTTGCCAAGTTTAGACACCTCTGCTTTCCATTCTTTTTATTCTAAACAGCAGCAACTGTGAATCTTAGGACAGGAACCCTACAAAAGAGTCAGCAGAATCCTGCTACAGGTAGTCCTCGACTTACAACAGTTCACTTGGTGACCAAAGTTACGACGGCACTGAAAAAGGGAACTTATGACCGTTTTTCACTTATGACCAATGCAGCATCCACATGGTCAAAATTAAGATGCTTGGCAGCTGGCTCATATTTATGACGGTCGCAGTGTCCTGGGGTCATGTGACCCCCTTTTGCGGCCTTCTGACAAGCAAAGTCAAGGGGGAAACCAGATTCATTTAACAACTGTGTTACTAACAAATGCAATGACTCGCTTAACAACTGTGGCCAGAAAAGACGTAAAATGGGGCAAAACTCATTTAACCAATGTTTCGCTTAGCAACATACGTTTTGGGTTCAATTATGGTCGTATCTCGAGGACGACCTGTGATCAGTCTATACCACTACATTTCCTTAAGTTGAGCTAGATTCGTACAATAAACGTTCAATAGACTAAAACTCAAAATATATGGTGTCATTAATAGTTATATTTGTTGAATTGTTATATTGAAGAACGACCCATCTCCCCCGCTGAGGAGTGTACAATATTACAAGCATCAGAAACAGTATGTAAAATTTAGAAGAGGCAATTTTATTGTGAATTTTAAATGTTTTAAATGTTTTAAACTGCTTTAAATTTTTTAAGACTTGTTTTAATTTAATTTAATTTATTATTGTATTATTGTGTTATTTATTTATTTATTTAGATTTATACCCCGCTTCTCTTCCCCAGTCAAGGGGAACTCGAAGCGGCTTGTGTTGTGAGCCACCCAGAGTCCTATGGGATTTGGGCAGCCTATAAATTAAATAGAAGGAGCCTCGGTGGCGCAGTGGTTAAATGCAGCCCTGCAGTCTCTGCTGACTTGTTCAGCTGGTTGTCAGATCGAATCCCACCAGGCTCAGGGTTGA